>JALIZH010019244.1:0-23567 GCA_030522465.1 Rhipicephalus appendiculatus
TATCCAGAACCAGACGACAAAAGGAAGCTGAATTTTACATAACGTTGCTGGCAACAGGCTCCCCTACATTACTCAATGTTCTTAGGTGGGGAACCTGCTTTTTAAACAGTTATTACTGTTTGCATTTTTAAGAGACGTCAATACTCTTCGTGTTCTCTTCCCGGGTCAATCGTAGCATGGTCACTGAACAGAGGCTGATGCTGCGGTTTATTTTTTTATTTTTTTATTAGAATTTTAGGAAGCACTTACCCCCTCGGGTTTTTTGCGCCAAGCTTGGAGGAGGTATTCGTGCCATTTTCACATTCGGACATTTTAATAGCATTTTCACATCTCATTAATTCAATACACATAGACCCCCTTCACATATCATAGTCATTGTCTTATACTATATATATCTTTCGCGCTTCTACATAGTGCTCCTTTTTTAGGCCACTTCAAGGCAGTCGATCATAAGACGCGTCGCAAAAGTCTATACGATGTTCCCATCGAAGCATCGCGAATTGTCGTCGCGTAAAGGGCAGAATGATACTTTTCATGTGGCTGATTTGAAATGGAACCACACTTTATAGCCTTTTGGTGGAAAAAAACAGTTTGCTACGTAAGTTTGTTCCACTAAGGACTATGAACGTAGTTTCCAAGCTTAAATTCATTTATCTTTTGTCCCACGATCATTTCAAAATTCCAAAGTCACGTTATATACGTCATCCTTTGCAACACTCATCAAGAACTAACCACAGCCAAACAATCAGACAACCTTCAAGCCGCGTTAACACGCACAAATATTCACTCTTCCCCCTCAGCAATTTCTCACTGGAACAAATTACCTGATAGTGTTTTGAATTGTACTACCGTAGAATCATTTGTTACTCAAGTGCAAGCCATTCATTTCTGTTCATGATTGTCATTTTTGTTAAATGTTTATTTCTGTAACCACTCCTGCATGGGCCGATTGAGCCTGCAGTATGTTCAAATAAAAAAAAAGAACGCAACTGCGGGGGAGCTGTCGCGGTATTTTTTCTTTTTTTTTAGTTTTACGATTCTCCCCACCTGTGTCAAGGATGCATTTCAAACAACATACGCAACGTTGGCAGTGTCCTTCGCGAGTGTTCACGGATAAGAATAACCTTTACATTCTTCTTGTTCTTTCTCGTCGACAGCACATGTCTCCTAAGTGTAATAAAGCTCGACATACTGAGCGCTGACTTGACTATCCGTAGTTTTTATTTGGTTCACTTCCTAGTTTTTCTACACTCCCCAATCGGCGGAAAACGCCTTTGTGTTCAGCCTCATGAACTTCATCAGGCCGAGATGGCTTTCGACGCCGAAACTCTCCAACCATGAGCCGTGTACAAGTCAAGAAAGAGTTTGGAAGGCACTCCGCAAAGGTCAGTGCTTTTGAAATTTCCTTCACAATAAGTTTTCTTTTTTCGACTCTCAGAGTCTCAGCTGAACTCACAACTAGGGATGCAGAAATGACGTCGTTTACTCTTTTCAACACCTGTTCCTTCAACATGTTTGGCATAATAGGGAGCGAAGCACTTGCTTTCTCTGTGATAAAAAGAAATTGAGACAGCTTCGCACTAGGGGTGCCAGACCTCACCTAAAAGAAAAGCGGAGCTGGGCGGCCTTTCTAGGTTCTCTTTATTTATTTATATTTTTTTTCTCTCTTTCTCTGTCTCTCTGTTTCTTCTTCTATCTCTTTTGTGTGCCTGTTGCTTCATATCTTCTTGTATCCTTTTTTTCTTCTTTCCTCGGTATTTCTCTTTCCTTTTGTATTTTTTCGTTCTCTTTTTTACTCTGTATCGGAACTCGTTTGTCTGTTTTGCCCATCCGAGTTAACGTACCAGGCGCCGTATAAATCATTGCGCGTTTTTAGGTGGGGGGGAGGGGGGGGGGGGCAGCAAAAGATGAAGCTGACGAAGAGAGCGCGTGCCGGCCGAGTTGTTGCGTTCATAATGATGACAGCTCTTCTGCGCGACTAACGGAGTTTTTCGACCGCAAATAGGTGGACTGTTCTAACGGCGTGATTGAACGCGGTTAAATAAAATTTGTGAAATGACAGCGGCAACCATCGCCTAAAGGTACGAACACACTGTCGGCGCGACGATTCATCGCGTGCCGCTCATTGCTCGTGAGACGCCGCTTTTCGGTTGTTTGCCCGAGGAAAGGTATCTACACACTGGCAAAAAGCATGCCGCAGCGTCCTCCCGCCTTCGGCGCCCCCGCTGTCTCTGCTCGATAAGTGCGGGCACGCTATCCACATCCGGCGCGAGAGTCCCGTGACACGCGAGGAAACCTCTCGAAGCGCGCGCGCCCGCCGGCTCACTGCCGGCTGTTGGCTGATCCCAGACCGGCGGAGACGGGATGCGCGGGAGTTGAGAGCAATGTCCGGTTGCTATGGCGACCGCCGTGTGAGGAAGAGGAGAAAATGCCGACGCTGATTGGTGGTTTGCTTGCGCAGCAGTCAGCGACAGCGGCGAAAATAGGTCAAGGGGCGATTCCGTCGGCTTGAGAGAAACCTTGACGCTACACGGGAGAAAGAGCAATGTGGCGTCAAGTGAGCGGTAGGAGGCATGCGGGAATATTCCGCACCGCCATTGTGTTGGTATCTGAACCTCGTTTCCCTCCTACCAACCGTATAGCTCACTGCACTATTTGCACATTCGCTGCCGGCTGCCTGGCAAAGAAACGAGCAATTAGCGGCTATTTACTCTGCTCTTCATCCTCAGAAGGTCGTCGTCATAGCAACTGGACATCCAATGTGTCTCGGGACCTGGAAAGTTCATGTCGTGAGGCGTGCGCGCGTGCCGGCTCACGGATCTTGCTGACCGACGGACGAGGGAGAGACCATCTCGACATTGAGCATGTCCGTTGCTATGACGACGCACCTGCGAGTAGGAAATTGAGGTCGTCTGAGCATCGAGGTGAAACGCGCACAGAAGGTTGGGTTTGTGGCGGACTCGTTTGCAGCTTAGTTCAAGTAGTGACTCGTTTGTAGCGATGAAAGTGTTATTCCTTAGTTCCAGAGAGGCATTACTTTTCAATCTACGCCAATGCTGTGCGGTTTCTTAGTGTAACCGATGACTCTACCAGTAGGATAGAAGTACTCTAAGGCTGAAATCTCTTAAATTTAAGGTGTACTCACTTGACACTCGGAAAGAACACAAATATCATTTTCAGGCCGGATCCTAATTGAAGTTTTGATTTTTGGATGCATCACGGCGTTTAGTGCTTCCTCATCGAATGTATTAATGGTATTGTAGAAGCGCTACATGCACTCCTGTAGCATTTTTCTCCCAATCTCTTGTTTTCGAATAAATATCGCGCAAAAAATAATAGCAATGATTACTATAATCCCTAATGCGTAATTCTAGCGCCGCTCTTACGAACGCCTCACTTTCGGCGGCTCCAGTCGCAAGTGCAATGGCGTCTCCTCGAAGTCTCGTGTGGCGCTCTCATTGCCCTCACCCTCTCGGCATCCCATCTGCGCTCATAGAGAAGTGGTTTAACGAGAAAGGCAGAAGTACTATTTTCTGCGACCCTTGCGGGGGCACGGCTCCGCGCCAGTAATCAGTAATCTAACGAGGCATTCTGCTTTCCTCCTCACCCTTTCGCCATCCTCCCTATGTACTCTTTCATCTTTCACTGCATTCGTTCTTTCGGTTACTACGGACGAGGCACGCCGACGCTCAAGGCAGGAAGTGACGCCTAAGAACAGAGCTCTAAAGGGGGGAAAACGTTGGTTTTTTTTTACAGCGAAAGCTGTTATGAGATCACAAGGGTCGTTTCTGCGCCGTAGTTGTCCGCCGCCGCCGCCGCCGGTGTCCGTAGCCAATATCGCACGAAATAAGAAAAAAAACTAAATAAATAAAAAACACCTATGACAGAACGGGAATCGAACCCGGGTCCTCTGCGTGGCAGCCCAGCACTCTACCACTGAGCTACCCCGCTTTTTTTTCCCCTCATGGTATTTAATAGAATGCGTATTAAAATAGTACACAGTATCGCATACAGTTGCACAGTTGCAGTTCCATAGCGACAATAAGCGTACAAGCACTGTTGGGAAAGAAACGCGAAGGCTAATGTCCAATAGTCCAGGGAGAGTTCTTCATAATGTGCTGCACAAGAAAAGTGGCGAGGCTAAGCACCTCTCCAAGATGGGGTACCAGTCAGGCCTAAAGTCAAGTTCATCGTAAACATATTTTAAGTGAATAGCCATTCTGATGAAATGTGTGCGTGCAGAGGTGATCGGCTCTGCGTTGCGGTCCTGCATACGCGTCTTCCACAGACTATGTATACCGATAAGGAAAAACATATCGTATGGCACTTCATCAAGAGATGTTGGCATAGGATAACGAACAGTGTACGAATTAATTGCAAAGTTTTTCTGCAGAGTTTTTTGGAGTACATCCCAGAATAGAATGGAGTCTTTGCAGCTCACGAAGCAATGCTCTATTGTTTCAGGTACATCACAGAGACGGCAGTTAACCGTCGAAACAAAAATACCTTTTCTTTGTAACCAAGTTTTAACGGGTAGTGTTTCAGAATGGAGTTTATAAAAAATGTTTTTGAATTGGGAGATATATACATTTTGCGCACTCGTTCTAACACATCATGGCCTTGAAGAGCAAAGTATACTGAGCGGTACAACGGAGGAGGGAACAGCATAGATAGTAAATCTTTATATAGTGTCTTGCGTGAAACTGTATACAAATAATCTATTGAAAAGCGGGCTTTAAGAAACTGAACTGCAAAGTAAACTTCCTGCATAAATCCCCACAGACGCGGGCGCGCGGAGAAGTTTGAAGAAACAACCAGGTCAGGTAAGAAATTGACAAGTGTAACTTGCAAGAACGAACGAATGATGGGATGGGAACTGTCACGGAAAAAGAAAAATCGTGAAACTGTTTGCCATAGATACAGATGTTTTAAACCCAGCCCTCCATCACTAACTTTCCTGAATATGTTATCACGACGCATGGGCTCAAAAGTCGAAGACCATACAAAAGTTGCAAAAATACGGTGGAAGCGTTGCACATAAGACCTGGCACAATGAATAAGCTGCAACATATAGTAAAGCTTTGTTGCTAAAAATGTATTACAAGCTTTGGCTCTCCCAAAAATTGAAAGGCGGTATGGGACAGATGCCTGCGCCTGCCGCTCAAGCATAGGGACGCGCTCCTTCCAATAGCGCGCACTGAATCGATACGCATCTAGTGGCACACCAAGATACTTTGGTGGAATGAGAGTCCAATTAATCCCTGCAAACTGGTTCGGCGTACTGCCCCATGAGCCAAACCATAATCCTAAACTTTTTGAGGAGTTTAAACGAGCTCCAGAAACAACACCAAATTTCCCAATTGTAGTTATCACATTTTCAACACTTGGTTTATCGGTACAAAAGATCGCTACTTCATCTGCATAAGCCAATACTTCAACCTCATTGCCTAGTATGTTGAACCCTCGAATATGACTCGATTGTATTATACTCAAACACAGTGGTTCAAGGTAAAGGGCGAACAGAAGTGGCGACATTGGGCATCCTTGCTTTACAGAAGAGCAAATAGAAACAGGTTTAGAGAGGTGACCATTGACAATCAAACGAGTGGAAGAATGATTATAACAAAGTCTGACACCCTTGAGCACTATGGAGCCAATATTGACATGCTCAAGAAGAGAAAAAAGAAATGAATGGCTCACACGATCAAACGCTTTTGCAAGATCCACCTGTAGCATCGCAAGATGTTTTTGACAACTGTAGCAGTACTCAACAAGTGTACGCACGACGTGTATATTGTTCTGTATGGAGCGCCCTCTAATTCCGCATGTCTGATGAGAACCAATTAGAATGGACATCGCAAATTGTAACCGGTTTGATAACACCTCGGCAAAAATTTCATAATCAACATTTGACAGCGATATTGGTCTGTAGCCCTCAACAAAACGAAGTTTTTCCTTTTCAGAGCATTTCGGTATCAAGACCGTATGGCTTTTACAGAAAGACCGCGGGAGCATCTCCATGTTATAACTGGTTTTGAAAATATCCAGCAAAATAGGAGAGAGAGAGCTTTTGAAAGTTTTATAAAATTCAGCTGAAATGCCATCAGGTCCAGGTGTTTTTGATGACGGTAATTTGGCTATTGCCTGTTCAATTTCTTGAATTGTAATGGGACTGTTGATAGCATCACAATCATCGTCACTCAAGGGGTTCACAAGAGAAACAAAACGAGCTTTGAGGTCGACATCAGAATCATCGGGCAGGGCACTAAACAAAGCTTCATAGTACCTTTCAAATTGCGAAATTATGTCTGTTGTATTTGTTATAAGAGCTCCATTAGCATATAGATCAGGAATCGCCTTAGAAATTGAGTGATTTCTTTCATCAAGCAAAGCTTGACGTGTCGGTTCCTCAGAACTCAGGGTCCGCCTGTTTCTTGATCGAACCCGCGCCCCTCTATAGCGGATGGTATCATAAAGCTGTAGTTGACACAATGTTTTCGATGTCATTGATGTATGCGCCTGGTTTTTCACATTCCATCTCATACAGGTTACACAGCCTTTTAAAAAGTATCTTTTCCTCGTTCTTTCTGTAATAAGACTTAACAGACCCAATCTCGATGGCTATTGTGCGAACCTCCTGTTTAAAAAGTTCCCAAGCGGCGAATATGTGCAACCCTAAGGAAAAAGAATTCTTCATTGCCGTTCTAACTCGATTAATGAATTGCTGATCTTGTAGGAGCTCCGAGTTTATCTTCCAAAGTGCCCATTGTGGTCGGAATTGACCTCGGCGGTCCGCACCAATTTGTCCAATAACGATACAATGGTCCGAGAACGAAACCGGTTCAGTACTGCATGACAATTCGCGGGAGATAAGGGATGACGATACATAAATCCGATCAAGGCGAGCATAAGAGGATCCCTGTAGTCTGGTATACGCAGTTACTTGGCCCGAAGTACCGATGTCAATAAGCCCTGCGTTGGCTACTATGTCAGACAAAAGTTCGCCGCTTCTGTCTCGTCGATTATTGGTATTGCTGCGGTCATTAGGGTCGCATATACAGTTGAAATCTCCCATTAACACAGTAGTTCGGTCAGAAGCAATAATGCTAGACAAATGGTCGAATAAATGAAGGCGTTGTGAAACATCATTAAAGGCATATACGTTAATAATTCGCCATGGCACTCCTTGCAACACAAAATCACAGCATATATACCTGCCCTAGTTATCGACACTGGTAGTAATGGCTGAGAAGGGTAGGCTCTTTCGCAAAAACAACCAACAGCCCGCAGATAAACCGTTTGCATGAGAAACACAAACGTTATAGTCACACAGGAAAGGCCGTAAGGCCCTCTCAGTCTCTTCGTCACTCTCGATCTTTGTCTCCTGAATGGCGACAAAATCGAGATGCTTTCGAGTGAGAAGTCTACGGAGCTGCGCCTGTTTCTGCGAAGACCTAAGGCCACGAACATTCAAAGTCGCAAAGATAAGTCGCTCGGATTGCGCCATGGTGATTATCTACACTTATGCTTATTATACCACTTGATCAGTTCTGGGGGACGACGGTGAAGCTTCCCTTGAACCTCCACCAGGCCTCCTTGACCTTGATCTTCGACATTTTCCATTGTGCTTGGATGTTCGGCGACGGCGTGGCTTCCTATTCACACTCGCAGTGTCGCTGTCCTTGCTGGATTCTGAGCTGTAGTACCTCGCCCTACGCTTGGGAATGGTAGCCTCTGCAGAACCCTGCACGTCTTCTTCTGACACTGCACCGTGACGAAAAGGCTGCTACGAACAAGCAAGCGAAACATCTTCAACCGCTCTCTTCACAGGAAGTACCTCATTTGTCTCAGGTTGCTCAAAGTTACATTTGGACGGCTGCTGGGATGGCTCGCTTGATCTTTCGCTCGAGGCATTTTCCACAGGCGTATCGGCGGCCAATTTCCGTGTGTGTTCAAGGGTTGTTTTGCTCATTCCATCAGCTTCTGTTGTAGACGGAGAGTCACCTGTCGCGTCCAAAACTTCCGTGGCATCCATAATATGTTCTTGTAAGCCATCATCCTGTTGCTGCGTGCTTTGTCGCAATTTATTAGCATACGTCACCACACAGTCCTCGGTCGAATGCCCGAAGCGTCGACAGTCATCGCAGCGGGGAGTTCTGCAGTTGCGACGGATGTGGCCAACCTTGTTACAGCGTAAACAAAGTGGCGGACGACCAGGAATCAGTATTAAGCTCTGAACTCCACAAACAGTTAGGAGGTGCGGAATGTCACCGACTCGAACTCCATCAGCGAGGGACAAAACCACATCCCGATTAAGAGTCCGCATATCTTCCATGTCCGCGACTCTCCAGCTTTCCATCGATATGGTCTTGACTTTTCCGAAAGCCTGCAGTGCTTCTCGAATGTAGGCGTCCTCCAAACGTTCAGGAAGCCATAGAAGCTTCATCTTTACTTCCGTGGGTTCAGGGTCGATCACAAAGCATCGTCGACTTTTCACGAAAAATTCACCTCGTGCCACAAGCTGGGTTTTCGTCAGCGATGACTTGCACATCACCATCCACACATGTGACATCTGAAACTGGCCTATAGAACTTATTTCCTTTAAATCGATGACATCTCGAAGGGCGTCCCTGAAATCTTGAGCCCTGTATGGGCGACCAGCTAAGTCTGCATGTAGAAAAACAGAGTCCACAACCAGCTTACCAGTAGGAAGGCGAGGAAGCACAACACGGTAGTCATTACTGCTGGCTGAGGCCTGAGCAGCACCTCGGCCCATGGCCGATAAATCCTTAGAAGCGGAGAACATGATTTTTTTGTTTTGTTTTGTCGCCTACGAGAGGCTGGCTCATACCCACAAGGGGGGATTGGCCACACTGATTGTTATGTAGGGAAAAAATAAAGGCTGCGCAACATAAAAAAAAGAGGATAAAATGCAATGTAAATGAACATGAAAGACGCGACCGTTCGGAACGTCTTCTTTGTCTTCCTCTGCTTGAAACTGCGGTGCAAACTGACCCTATGCAAGCTTCATGTTGGGTAAGGAATCGCGTTAATGTGCGTTGTAAAGCGTTTTAGAGCAGTAAAGTAAGAACCAGGCGTCACGCATTGAGAATTGCGTAACGAGTGGGTTGTTCAATGCTCTAACCCATTACAAAAGCCTGGGGCATAATTCTTCATCGTCGTCAGCCACAGCATCAACAAAGTGCACATAATCCGTCATAAGAGTGTAGCGGGAACCACGCTTTTCCGCAGAATGACGAATAATGGCATAGTAGACGCTTCCCCACTACACAAAAATTATGATGATTTATGGCGTAGTGGGTACCATGCAAGTGGGCTTGTAGTAGTTGCCCCAAGAGTGTTTAAAAAAGTTCAGAAAGGCCGCTCTCCCAGCTTTCGGTGTGACTGTGCTGCGCGTTCCGCGCAGGCCTGGCGGTTTTTTCCTGTTGATGTGACGTAGGTGACGGAGTCAGTGACGAAGTACGCGTTAAAATCTTAAGGACCAATGAGAAGATTTGTTGTATATGTAGGCGTATTTTGTGCACCATTATAACTACTGGCTGCGATCTCCACCGCAAGAAGAAAATTATCTTCAATAATCGTCGTCTCCTTCTTTCAGCATGGGTGCGCCGAAGACAGCTGCTGATTGCGGCTCTGCTGGCGGCGGCGGTCTGCATTTTTTGGTACGGACTAAATTACACCTCTCTGTTATCTTATTCGAACATCGCCATCCACGCCTTTCGAAAGGGCAGCGCAGCTGGCGGACATTTCAGTGACCGGCCTTCAGAACAAGGAAAATTCACCAACGGGATGACGTCTGTCGGCGTTTTTGCAAGGTCAACACCACCTGCTTCAAGGCTCCGAGGTGAGGCAAGTCGTTCCCAAACTTTTCCCGGTCAAGGCTACTGCAATGCTTTCGATAAGTACTAAGAACGCACGATAGGTACCAACGCTACAGTAAAGCATTTTGCTAAAGAGGTCGAAGCGCCTAACACGGCGTGGAAGCCCGGGAATTTAAAGAAAGGTACAAACCACTCCTCCTACGATAACTTTACAGATTCAATGAAATCCGCCCTGCTAAAGCAGTTCGCCGACACGCACCCACAAGAGAAACCCCCGAAAGTCCGGAGGATCCTGGTAGTCGCCTACTTTCGGTCGGGATCTTCCTTCCTGGGCCAGCTGCTGTCGGCGAACCCTCGGACCTTCTACCACTACGAGCCACTTTGGATGCTGTCAAACGCTGCCCGGCTCCGCGGAGAGGTGGCCCTTCGAGGGCTCGATTACATCACGGATTTCTTCGGATGTGATTTCGCCAAGCATTCGGACTACCTGCAACTGGCCATAAATCATACACACCCATTTATGCAAAACACTCACTTGTGGGACGCTTGCAAGGGCGACAAACGAGTCTGTCTCGATCCCGATTTTCTCAACGCTTCGTGCAAGACGGCGCCGATGCAGGTAAGGCGAGCTGGCCGTCTACACTTTAGACGACCGTTTCATTTTATTGCGATAGCAATTATATGGACAGTCTCAACGGGTTTTTGCGGTCGCCGTTGTCATCGCCGTCGCCGTCATTTTGCGTATAAAGTCCAAATTGATAGATCCCCCAACGCATCGTACGTTCGTACGTACGAGCGGGGGCGACAAACTCAGCTGAAGCGGACATCAAACGAGCCGGCCCATCTCCGTCGCTCCGAGGCGTATGCTATAAGATCCCCCCCGCCTGTTCGACCAGCCGGGGAATGCTCAAGAAGTGAGCAAACGCCCTGTGCGTCTTTAACAAGCGCAGAAAGACGCTAGGAGGGGGGGGGGGTGTCCCTCGTGTAGCCACTGCGACCTTTGGTTTTATGAGCACGGTCGTCACTGGCGCACGCGTTATCTCGCAATCTCAGCAGCCGACAGCGGGCGGCTGGCTCCTACGTGTTCCGCTCTCAACGCGAGGAGATTGTGAGAACAGTGTCCCTGGAGGGGCCGTATGCTCTTAAACCAGCATTTTGTAGAGTTGCGTGAGATCGGATCCAAAAGATTTAGCTGCCAGCCTCACTTCGAATAACATTAGAATTTGTTGCTATCGCATTCATTGCTTCACCCTTGCGGTGAAACTGTGACTTTTTTTGTTTCTGTCATAGATATCACCTTCGAATTTCAACAGATTGGCCTTTGTGTATTTAGGTGCATGCGCTCTTGTAGGAAATATTGTGAATTATCAGTACAGCCCCTTCTTCCTTAACAACTGGAGCAGTAGGCGGTGCCTTCAGCAAGGCCACCATCCCTTCAGCTTCTCAATGAAGTTACTTGTCGCGATATAGCATTTCTTACCAAGCAAGAGCAGACTGTGTCAGTTTCACTCCGCTATAAAAAAATTACACCATCTCCCGCTAAAGGGAACCATGTGTAGATGTGAAGCAGCGGGCGCTAACGTTTACACTGGCGGCGGCGTTGATGCTGGCGCTCATCGCAGCGTTGCACAGGAGAGAAACCTGGGGGGCGCAAAGCACGCAGTGATGGACGGTTGTTTCCTACTGGAACATCCCAATCGCTGCTGGGCAATGAGAGACAGAAGACTCGGACTGGACACAGAGACCCGCAGTTCGCTTTTAGTTAACGCGCACGCTGCGAATTTTTCGTCGTTCGGCAACGCACAGGAGAAATCTCCCACCGGCACCACCTTGCAGGTCAAGATCCATTGCCATATATACGGGGTGGCCAGTGAACGGTTGTGCAGCGCGAGCAGTCGGTTTTTTAAACCAAGAAACTCGCTAGCAGACGCTGCCTGCGTCGGCGTCGCGAGGCGAGAGAGGGGGGAGCGTAGGAGAGGGAGAGAGAGGGGCCCCGCAGGGGCGTCTGCGCAAGCAGGCGTTTGGTGTGTGGCGACACCGCGGACCCGAGCTAACGGGGGGGTTTCGACCTCCTCCCACGCTTAGCCGTGCGTGGCGTAGCCGTGTCCGGGGAAAAGGGGATCCTGGGGGGTTGAGCCGACGCCGGGCGATTGGACCTTTAAGGCCCCCCGGCAGAAGCAACACACCCCTTTGGCCCCGGCTTCACGTAGACGGCACCCCTGGGCTGACCCACCCAGGGGAAATCGGCAGTCGCCTTTTCCTGTCTTCTTCTCTCCCTACATCTTCGTCTTTCTCTCTCACTTTTTGACCTTTCCTGTCTTCTCCTCACTTCTTTTTACTTCCACGTTTCTCGGCGGGAAGGGTTAACCTGGTGTAAATGTCCAAACTTGGATAAATATATTAGGTTATAGCGGCCATGTACAGCTGGCGCTTACGTCTCCTCGGGGTCTCGTAGCGTCCCCTCGTTGGGCTCGGTGGTGGGCGGCTGGCATGGCTGCCGAATAAGCATTATATTTCATGGGATCCCCCTAACCCCTACCGAACCGATCGCCCCTCCAAGAGGTGGCGCACCGATGCAATATTTGAACTGCTGCCCACCAAAACAGACAATTTTCCCAAATACCACATTATTCACTGTGAGAGTACTGAAACGAAAGCCAGAAATATATCACCCTTTCTTGTGTCAAAGTGCCTTATGGAAACCATTGGCGCGGGCTACAAAGCCACCAAGACGGCCAGTGGTGACCTCCTGCTTGAATTGAAAGACAAATTACAGTGTAGCGCTATCATCATCAACCTGCATCAGCGTCATTTTTTACTAGCCACCGCGCCGCGCCTCTCGTGCAGCTCATGCTGAGCTCGAGCCGCGAGACAGTTAGAACGGGTTCACGCGCCTGGCGGGCTGGACGCCAGCAGCTGCCGCCGCTCCGTTTGGCCTTCGCTCAATGAAGTGGTGAGACAGCGGCACGGCCACGTTGGCCGCCTTCACGACGACGTCTCTCGTCTCTGTCCATCGCTACAGTGGTGACCCGGACAACGCGCCTTCGACGAGCGGCCGCTGCCATGTTTCGACGTCCCTACCCGCAAGTGCCGCCGTTCAACCCGGTCTACCCCCGAGTGTGGTTTAAGCAGCTGGATGCCATTCTCATGGTGGATGGCGTCACCGCACAACCGGAGATGCACGCCGTCCTGCTACACGCCCTCCCGGTTGAGCTCCGCCATCTCGTGGCCGCGTCGACATCCAGCCAGCAGCCATACGACGACCTCTGCACTGCGGTGCTGGCCTCCTACGGGGAAACCTACCGCCCGCTTCCGATGAGCCGCGAGTTCCGCGTTTCCCCTCCGTCGACTCGAGCTCTAAAAGCCAGCCCACAGCTCTCCATTTACTACGACTTTTCTTCCCCGGCTACGACTCCTTCTACCTCGGGTCCGGACACAGGAGCACCCATTCCTGCGCCCGACCACGACGACCAGGTAGAAGACGCCCCTGCGTTGACCGACCTTCCCGAGGACCTCCCCGAGGGTCCCCGAAGGTACGAGGGTCCGTCACGCATGCCTGCCACTCGCCCGTCTTCCCCAACCTCGACGGCTCGTGACACCTTCAAGCCGTCAGACTGCAGTACGGCTACCTTGCCGCACGCCCTGGAGTCTGACACGGCCGCGGACGATCTCCCACCCGCTGTTCGCCCACCAATTGCGGAGGCGTCGCCGTCGACAATTACTAACGAACGCGAGCTTCCGTCGACCGCATCGCTCTGCGTCATTTGCCAGCAGCGACCAGCCTCGCCCTCGCAGTCTCCCGCAGCCGAAGTTCCAGCCCCCAAACAACTACGGCCGAACTTCAACGACGCGGCAACTATGACTGACGCGCCTGAGGACGACGTGCCTGGCCCTGCTATGGCAGAGCAGACCACTCTTGTCCCATCTATCAGAGAGGAAGCCATTGACCATGCTTATCTGTGCACCAGCCCTCGTGCGCCGACTATTGAAAGTCGTTCCACGTGCACAGGTGCGCCGACCAACCCTCCTCTAGAGCGCACGCCGGCAGTGTTCCACGGCACCCATCCTCCGGAACCGTTGACGCAGGCCGGCAGCCACCAAACGGGTGTCCACAATGCAAATGCGCTCGTCACAACGGCAACGACGCCCAATTGGACCCCATCTCTATCGCACGTGGCTCTACGTCGACAAAACCACCGCACTCGGCGTCAATTAAGACGGCATTTTTTCACCCGATCTCTTACGCTGCCACGCGGTGCAGGCAGGGTCTCTGATGCGACTCCAGCGTCAACGTCTACCCGACGCACTGGCCACCCACTTGCCTTGCATCTCAATACGCGCTGTGCACGTGGTGCGGTTGTTCGAGACCGATGTCGCCGCATCCGTGGACTTGTGTACCCGTGCCAGCACACCGAACGCTCTACAACGCCGAGGTTGGTGTTGCGCCGACACCGCAGTCCACACCAGCACTCCCGACCCACGGCCAACGTTACCGCCCAATGTCGTCGACACCAACTGCTCCTCCTGACAGTTTGTTGCTGTCCTGCTTCTCGTCCGCTGCGCAACTCCCAGAGCCGCCCACCAGAGAGCCATTGGCTCCCGATGGACCCTTCACATTGACGACTGGACTACCCACGGACCCTTTCGACTTGAGTTGTAACCACTTGTATATACGCCTCCATAGTTTTTCAGTACGGGTTCACTTCTGCAGGGGGGAGTATATGTAGCGCTATCATCATCAACCTGCATCAGCGTCATCATTTTACTAGCCACCGCGCCGCGCCTCTCGTGCAGCTCATGCTGAGCTCGAGCCGCGAGACAGTTAGAACGGGTTCACGCGCCTGGCGGGCTGGACGCCAGCAGCTGCCGCCGCTCCGTTTGGCCTTCGCTCAATGAAGTGGCGAGACAGCGGCACGGCCACGTTGGCCGCCTTCACGACGACGTCTCTCGTCTCTGTCCATCGCTACAACAGTATCAAAGACTACGTAACCTGACAGCTTTCGGTGATCGGCCAATCACCATCACACCACACCGAACACTAAACACCATGAAGGAAGTCGTGTCAGATGGCGACCTTATGGATCTTTCCGAAGAAGAACTCTTGACAGGGTGGAAAGACGAAAATGTTATCCAGGTGCAGCGCATAACAATAAGAAGAGAAAACAAAGAAACTCCTACCAAACACCTCATACTTACTTTCGGATCCACAACACTTCCCAATGAAATAGTGACAGGCTACCTTAAACTACCAGTCAGACCTTACATACCGAACCCCCGACGCTGCTTTAAGTGCCAGTGGTTTGGTCATGGGTCCCAGAGCGGCCGAGGACAACTTACCTGCGCGAAGTGCGGCACCACAGGACACTCCGCTGACGATGCATGCAATTCCCAGGTTCACTGTGCCAACTGTGATGGTGACCATCCGGCATATTCCAGGTCCTGTGTGGCCTGGAAGAGGGAAAAGGAGATAATAACTATGAAGATCAAGCTCAACATCAGCTTTCGCGAAGCAAGGCAGCGTGTTTCCCCGCATTTTGCAGGGGAACACGTACGCCGAAGTGGTGCGAGGGGGGGTCAGCACCACTACGGCCTCCGGCGATGCCCCGGACCACGCCTAGGCGTGCCGAGGCAAACGCCACCCGCCCCCATGGTGGGAACAGCCTCGGCTGCCCCACCCTCCCCGAAATCGGCCCCACCGAAGGCCCCTGCGAACTCTGGCAGCAGCCAGGGCAGCACACAAGCCAAAGAGGTCCCCCTCGACCTCTGGCCTGGTGAGGTCGAAGGCTTCGTCCTCCGTGACGAAGCCTACCCTTCGCAAACCCCGCTCGGTAGAGCGACTGTCCGTCGCCTCGACAGACGCGATGGACATTTCTAGTCCACCGGCGCAGTCTGCGCCTAAGGAGCGGCGAGATCCTCTCGACCGCTCCAAAAAAGACAAAAGACCTATTACAGGGCCTGACAAAGGCTCTGTAAAATAAATCACTTTCTTCTTTTGTTACACACAGCACATACACACATTCAAAATGGACAACATACTACAATGGAATGTTAGAGGACTGTTACACAACCTCGACGATATACAAGAACTCCTTAGAAAATTTTGTCCAAAAGTGCTGTGTGTACAGGAGACACACCTAAATCCGAAACACACAAATTTCCTCCGTCAGTATGCCATTTTTTCGGAAAGACCGCCAGGATGCTCTCGCATCATCTGGCGGTGTTGCAATTATACTGGATAGAAGCGTGGCCTGCCAACACTTTCCTCTCCGAACGGCACTGGAGGCAGTAGCTGTTCGAGCCATAATTGCAAACAAACTCATGACTATCTGCTCAATTTACATACCCCCACACTATCAGCTACACAAACACGAATTTCAATCCATTATAGATGATTTGCCGGAGCCCTACCTTCTTTTAGGCGATTTTAATGCTCACTCCAGCATCTGGGGCGACTCCCGCGCCGACGCGCGAGGACGCCTCATTGAGAATTTTCTTTTTTCCTCAGGCGCATGTTTACTAAACAAAAAAGAACCCACGTTTTTTAGCCTCGCAAATAACACATACTCCTCCATCGATCTTAGCATCATCTCACCATCCATTTTACTTGATTTTAACTGGGAAGTGGTTAAAAACCCCTATGGGAATGACCACTTCCCAATACTTCTCAAAACACATCAAAATGAATGTCCACCTCAGGTTCCTGTGTGGAAGGTTGACAGAGCCAATTGGGAGGATTTCCACAACCTCACTAAGATCTCGTGGGCGGACTTGTCTGGTTTTAGTATTGACGCTGCTATCGAGTATTTTACTGCTTTTATTATAAACGCGGCTACTAAATCCATACCACAAACTAGCGCCACAAGTAAACGCCGTGTTTCCTGGTGGAACGAAGACTGCCGCAAGGCTCGGAGGAAACAAAATAAAGCGTGGGGGCTTCTGCGCGATTCGCCCACAGCAGAAAACCTCGTCAATTTTAAACAGGTGAAATCGCAAGGACGAAGGACGCGCCGGCGAGGCTAGACGGGACAGCTGGCAAAAGTTCATATCGGGTGTGAACTCTTATAGAGATGAAGCTAAGGTGTGGAAGAGCGTAAAGAAAATAAAAGGTCAACCAACGTACTCCGCACCCTTAGTGGACACTCAGGGGGAAAGCTTGGAAGACCAAGCTGACTCTCTGGGAGCACATTTTGAATTTGTATCCAGCTCGACACACTATTCAGACACCTTCCAAAGGTGCAAAACGAGATTGGAACAACAAAGATTAGATAGAATCTCTACAAATAATGAGGCGTATAATGAACCATTCCGCTTAGCAGAGCTACAGGCAGCACTGACCTGTTGCAACAAATCTGCTCCAGGTTCTGATCGAATCGTATACGATATGCTCAAACACTTACCCCAGGAAACGCAAAAAACATTACTCTCATTGTACAATGCCATATGGTTTTCCGGAGAGATCCCCTAGCTCCTGGAAAGAGGCTATTGTGATCCCTGTTCTAAAACAGGGCAAGGATCCATCCTCCGTCACAAGTTACAGACCGATCGCCTTAACTAGTTGCTTGTGTAAACTTCTTGAAAAAATGATAAACCGCCGACTATTACATTTCCTAGAATCAAATGAACTGCTTGACCCACACCAGTGTGGTTTTCGAGAGGGTCGATCCACCACTGATCATCTCGTCCGCATTGAGGCACAAATCCGGGAAGCTTTCGTACACAAACAATTTTTTCTCTCTGTCTTTCTGGACATGGAAAAAGCTTACGACACAACTTGGCGGTTCGGAATACTCAGAGATCTGTCCCATTTAGGTGTACGAGGTAGGATGCTGGACATAATAGAGAGTTACTTGTCGGATCGCACATTCCGTGTCCGAGTGAGAAATGTGCTGTCGCGAACATTTGTACAAGAAACGGGAGTACCTCAAGGTGGTGTCCTCAGCTGCACACTTTTTATTGTTAAGATGAATTCGCTGCGTCTGTATATCCCTCGAAATATGTTTTATTGCACGTATGTAGATGATGTACAAATAGGATTTAAATCGTGCAACCTGGCGACGTGTGAGCGACATGTTCAGCTTGCTCTAAACAAGGTGGTCAAATGGGCCGACGATAATGGTTTCAGCCTTAATCCTCAAAAAAGTACATGTGTCCTTTTCTCGAGAAAGAGAGGCTTGCACACCGATCCCGACATAGACCTACATGGTCAACGTCTGTCTGTAAAAACGGAGCATAAATTTTAGGCTTAATCTTAGACACAAAGTTAACGTTTGTATCACACCTCAAATATCTCAAAAACAAGTGTATGAAAGCAATAAATGTCTTAAAGGTCCCGTCACGTACAACATGGGGCAGTGACAGAAAATGTCTCCTAAACCTCTACAAAAGTCTTATACGTACACGCCTAGATTATGGAGCCATTGTCTACCAGTCTGCCACAGCAAGCGCACTGAAGATTCTGGATCTTGTTCATCATCTGGGCATTCGCCTCTCTACAGGTGCCTTTCGAACGAGCCCTGTAGAAAGCCTCTACGTTGAGTCAAACGAGTGGTCGCTCCACCTGCAGAGGTCTTACATATCCTTTATATATTATCTGAAAGTGAACGCAGACAAGGAACACCCCACACACTCCACAATCAATGATCTGTCCAGTGCTGTCCTATTTGACCACCGTCCCTCTGTAAGACAGCCCTACTCCGCGTGAGGGGCCTAGCTGAGGAAACCTGTGTGCCAGTTCTTGAACACTGTCTGATGGCTCCTGCCGCACATCTGCCGCCGTGGCAATGGCAGGTCATAGAGTGTGATGTATCCTTCGTAGAAGTTACGAAACATGCACCTATTGCACATATCCGCACATACTTCCTGGAACTCCAACACAAATACACTTGCTCAGAATTCTTTACAGATGCCTCGAAGTCTAGCACATCTGTGTCTTATGCAGCAGTTGGTCCATCCTTTTCAAAGGCCGGCGTTCTACACCCGAGTACAAGCATTTTCAGTGCAGAAGCTTATGCGATACTTGAGGCCGTTCAACACATTAACCAAATAAAACTACAAAAGGCAGTAATATATACTGATTCCCTGAGCGTGGTGAAAGCGCTGAAAAGTCTAAAAAAGCACAAAAACCCTGTCCTTGTCGCCCTCTACTCACTCTTATGCACAATATACACACTCAAACAGCATGTCGTAGTGTGCTGGGTGCCAGGGCATCGCGAGATCCAAGGAAACGTGCTGGCGGACCAGCTAGCGGCATCCGTCCACGAAAGCATTCCCAATACAAACATAGCTATCCCTGCACTAGACTTAAAACCCTTCCTTAAAAGAAAGCTCCGGGCCTTTTGGCAGAGCTCATGGGATAGGCACACACAGAATAAACTACACGTTATCAAGCCGTATCTCGGTAATTGGCCACCAGTATCCAAGTCACGCCAAACACAAGTAACACTTACCAGACTACGAATAGGACACACACATACCACACATGCATACCTTTTGAATGATGGTGATCCACCTTCATGTGAACACTGTGGTGAACCACTCACACTCCTTCACATTCTCATCCAATGCAGTGCATTAGACCGTATTAGGAAAAAGCACTTCCCACTAGCTTACCAAAAACAAATTCCACTGCATCCTCAAATGTTCATAGGCAAAGAACCGATTTTTTAAATATGAGGCTTTATACGCGTTTTTAAAAAGACATTCCTAGCTTTCACGTTATTTACGCAGGAAATCCGTAGCACGACCTCTGGAAACAGGCTGCTGCTACGGTAGCTATAACAGGATAAGCACATGCCTCAAGGCTCTTGGGCACAAGGGTGCTGAAGAGGCGTTCGTGCTAACATCAAATCCCCACAATATTGTCACACCGATCACTTGCCATCATTTTCCCTATGCACATTTCATGTCACTTTCATGATTTTAATATTTCTGTGTTTTTTACCCGCTTTTATCGCGAGGAATTTTAGGCCCCTATACAGCCAACTTAACACCACCATTGTTCACACCTTTACGTACCGTCATATATAACGGATTATTGTTACGTTTTCTTCATCTTTCATGGTGCTCTTTGGCCAAGTAGGGCCCTTGCGCCAATAAAAATCCACATATCATCATCATCGAGAGAGAGGGGGGACGCGCATGCGCAGTGGGAGTGTGGACGCCGCAGGCAGAGATGCCTAGAGGAGAGAGGGGGGGAGCGTATGAGAGGAGAGAGAGAGGGGGGGACGCGCAGTGGGAGTGTGGACGCCGCGGGCAGGGATGCCTAGAGGAGAGAGGGGGGAGCGTAGGAGGGGGAGAGAGGAGGGGGAGGCGCATGCGCAGTGAGGGTGTGGTTGCCGCGGGGGAGGGATGCCTAGAGGAGAGAGAGGGGTAGAGGAGGTTTTTTATTTAGATTTTTTTAAAGGTTTGCGCATGCGCAGTAAGGGAGGCCACGCGGCACAACACCACCACCACCACCACCACCGGATTAAGCTTAGCCATAAGATGCTTCACATCTAAAATACGCACCCGATAGCGCACAGAAGGGACAGGAACACAGAGCGCAGCGTCTACGTCGTGTCTCTGTGTTCCTGTCCTTTCTGTGCGCTATAGGTGTTCAGATGGTATACCAACATGCCCAAGCTCACGTTCTTTCACGTTTATACATATACGTGGAACTCAGTAAATGCTAAGATTATAGTTTGTTTTCTTATACAAATCAATTTTCGCATGGCTCACGTACTGACATCGACGCTAGCCTGACATCAGCTAGAGTATCAATTCTGGTGACGTCATGCACCAGTACGACTAATCCGGATGACGTCGGTTTCCAAAGAATGCAAAATGGCGATGGCGCCTTCTCTCACTTCCTCTCTGGTTCCGATGTGCACTAGCGTTCCTATTCTGGAATTTTATAACACTACGTCGCGGCACTGGTACGTGACCGCGCACCTTGGCAAGAAGCGCGTCTGATTTAAATGCTGCGTTTGATTTTGGTCGCCTTTCGACCAACAGCAGTAATCTGATGCTTCTCTAGGAAACCGTACAGCAGCCACTGGCAGCTCCGAAGGGAGTGAGGACAGGCCTCTGTATGAAGAGGGGCGCTTGAGAAAGTGCAATTGGAACGCACGTACGCATGTCGGAGAGGAACCAGTCGACGGCGTGTACCCCACGAATAATATACTGAACTTTTATTCCTTTGCTTCATTTTCGGCGCCCCTCCCCTCTACATGTGGCGTGGAGATAGGACGAGGAGGAACAGGCCCCACAGTTCACTCACTTTCCGCTCTTGCATGCTCTCTCCTGCATGTCGCGGCCCGCTCGTGTTCACTGCAGGCAGGGGCGTAGGCAGATTTTTTTTTCGGGAGGGGAGAGCCCAAGCACCTCTTTGAACTGAAGCGGGGGAAAAGCAGGCAGATGTGGTCGAGTGTCATATAGAACTCTGTATGCCATGGCAAAAATTGTTGTCAAGGGGGGGGGGGACACGGGCTCGGTGTGCCACGCCCTGGCTATTCCAATGAATACAGGGGCAACTTCGTGCTCTGCTTGTACACTGCTTACGGCTCCAAGATTTTGCGGAGCTGTTTATAGCGTTGTTTGCTGTTCCTAGAATGTGCTTTTTTCACCAAGCCCTATATGCATGGTTCAGGACATCTTTAAGAGTTCTAAAGCTACCGGTGCTTTTTCTTCAATATTTGTGCTTCAGCTAAAAAAAAAATTGTGTGCCCCTCGTTACGGGGCCCAGGTCGGCTCACAGAACAAGATTGGGACTCTGCCTTACGAAGTTCTGAGCTACTTCCACAACTACGGGCTGTCCAGAGAGCCCATGATGCGGCGGTGAGGCTAGGCCTCCCCGTCCCCACGTGGGAGCGGCCCGCGGCGTTGCTCTAATGGAGTAACGTTTCTCAGGACCGCAATAAAGTTCTGTGTCTGTCTGTCTGTCTGTCTGTCTGTATCTTTTTTGTTGTGTAGTTAACGGTGGGTAAATACATAAATGAATTGTCTGATTATATTATTGGATACTCTGCCGCAGGTGATGAAGGTGACGCGCATTGACATGGACACCGTACGGAGTTATCTACTGGACAGGCCGACGACGACAGCGCAAGAACTGAGCGTGGTGCACCTAGTGCGCCACCCGTATGCCATCTGGCTGTCACGTCAGCAACGCCCATTCTGTACTGCTGTACCTAACTGTACCAGCGCCGCCGTTCTGTGCGACGAGATAGAGCGCGACATGGACGTCTTCGACAAGGTTAGCCAGGAGTTTCCCGGCCGCGTCATACAGGTTTGGTTTTAAAGTATTACGGAAACATTATACCAACACTGCAAGTGAATGTTAGACGCACGAGCACCGAGTGACACCATTGCTTCTGTTCCAAGCTTTTCCAGGCGAGCACATCCAGTTGTCCGAATACACATGTCGTCTCAAACATAGAAATTGATGGTTCTAGTTCAAGTTGAGTAATATTCGCTATATGTGATATCGGCTCATAGCGTTGGTTAAGGCAATGGTCGCTTAACTATCAGTATAATTAATGAAAATTAATTTACATAAACCACTCAAAAGCTTTGAGCAGCTGGGATCGTGACAGCTGGCGGGCCAGATCTCAACCACGCGCTTGTTTCTCTGTGACCTCAAAGATCCGCTTCGACAGCCCGCGAAACACAAAGTGAATATAAGGAATACACCAGGACACATTAATGACGATGTGTAAGTGCCACTACCATACACCTTAGTCAAGCTTTAAGGCCCCATCCGGATTTTAAGTGAGGAGTACTTCGGGGTCTGGGCGAACGTATGCTGTCAATCTGCAGTAAAGTAGAGAGGTGGGCGAGTTGAAATGATGCATTGTAAAAACTTTTCAGCGCGAACAGGACGGAGCACACGAAGAGGACACAGTACGAGCGCTGTCTATCAACTGAAGTTTATTAAAACGAAAATTTACGCAGCCGCCCAGAAACCAACATAAGCATGCGCAGCAAATCACGTGACATAAAAGAATTCATTGAGCTTACGTACTTCACAATCTAGTAGACAAACAGACGGTTAAGATACACAGTCATCACCCGTGTCTTTAATAAAATACGCTTCTGCAAGTTCCCGTGCCCTTCTGTCTTTATGTTTCAGCAAAATGACAGTGTTGTAGAAAAACAGTGTTGTCGGGAACTGACAGTGTTGTCAGGACAGTGTTGTCAGGAGCTTGCAGAAGCGTATTTTATTGAAGACACGGGTGATGACTGTATATCTGAACCGCCTGTTTGTCTACTAGATTGTGAAGTACGTAGGCTCAACGAATTCTTTGATGTCACGTGACTTTCTGCGCATGCTTATGTTGGTTTTTGGGCGGCTATGTAAATTTTCGTTTTATAAACTTCAGTTGATAGACAGCGCTCGTATTGTGTCCTCTTCGTGTGCTCCGTCCTGTTCGCGCTCAAAAGTTTTTTACAATGCTGTCAATCTATGCTGTCATCGCACATCGTTACTTGAGGTCCCGAGCAAAACCATGTATAGCATAGCCATCTGTAGGATAGCCATGCATAGTGTAGTACAGTAAGCGGATGGGAAAAGGAAGCGAGACAGAGGAGGTATGTGAGGCTGAGGAGGGGGAAAGGAGGAAGAAAGAGGGTAAAGCATAGCATGGCCCTATATGGCGTCACGCAAGCTAAACAACGCATAGCACAGCCATGTGTAGCACAACCATGTATAGTGCCGTAAAGCGAGGGGGCGAGAAAAGGAGGTGAGAG
>JALIZH010019245.1:0-54085 GCA_030522465.1 Rhipicephalus appendiculatus
GCTTCGGTCGCTTTCCACTCATTTAACGTTTCAACGAACAGTCCATTTAGTGGAGATGCACAGAATACAAGCTATGGGCGCCGCGTCGGAAGCTATATCATGTGCTGGTGGCACCGCGGTCACCCGTAAACTGGCCTATGCTGTAGTGCTAAAATTTGGTTCTTTGGCTGCAGTAGGCGGAGTGGTTGTGAAGGCCTGATGTTCGAAAGAGACTGTTTGTGCCGCAGCGTGTAGATGACTCGACAATGCCAGAAGCGGTAGTAAATAACAACACCTCGAAATCTTTCATTCGCCTACGGCCCAGAAGGAGGCGCGCCGCATCGCAGTGAAGAAAAAAAAGAATGGTTGCCATGATGCCGTAATAGTGCTGCTTCGAGATGACGTCGGGAAGCTAGAAGCCAGCTCTCATCTTAATAAACTAGATTGAGGACTTCTAAACATTATAAACTCTGCGAAAAACCGAGGACACAAGTAAAAATCATACAGAACACGCAGCGCCGTATGTATGTTTCCTACTCGAGTCCTCGCTCTTTCGCGCTGATTAATAATGTTTAAAACGTAAGAAGTAACTAGCACGGCCGAACGTCCTATCGAATGGCGCTTCAAAACCAGAGCTAGGGGAAGCAGTGTTGCAGGGTGCAGTGTGTCGCAAATTTATCGTGTCGGTGTGCCATAGTGGTGGGTGGGACATACCAAAGCTAGGCAGTATCACGATGCAAGTGCGTTAGAGATACTTTAGAGTATCTGTATTTCACTGTCGAGATACATTTGAAAAATGTATTTGTATTTCAGCAGTGAAATATTTTTGAGATATATCGATTATTGTGCAGGACACGGCTATCTCGTTACTTTCTTTTTTGTTGGAGCTGACCAGATTCTAAAGGGCACAGGAAGATTTTCTGGTAAGCGAAGAAAAGGCACGGCGCTTGTCGTCGACGCAGATGGGGGAAAAAGGTTCCCCGCACGCAAAAAATGGCCCGTGTAGCGCCCGACACCATGACGGCAGAACCGTGAATGCATTGTAGTCATGCTCTGCGGACGAAAGCCCTGGTCGCTCAAGGTGGTTACCACACCCCTACTTTTATGGGCGGCAAGTCATCCCGCGAATCTCGTGTTGACACCGAACCGGTGTTGTTTAATAGGCAGCTCATTCCAGAGGTTCCTGTTGATTCAGTGCAGTTAATGCAACGACGACGTCAGCATAAAATGTACGCTTTTTCTGATTTCGCTCGTGTTCGTTAATGATTCAATCGATATGCTTGATTTGCAAGCTTGAATGCGTTGAAACATTATACGCAATAAGATTGTGCGCCTAATGAATGCGGACATTCACGAATTCAAAAAAAAAGCATTCTAGTAATTGTACTCTTGTATTGTATGCATATAACTGTATTCCAGAATACTCAGTGTGGGTGTCCGGTGGAATCTTTTGCAATACGTTATTTCATGGTCTGGTAGCAATACTGTAGCGCCGAGGCAAGACAAAAACATCCTGCGGCGTTGGAAGGCTGGAACCAACTGCTTTATTACTGCGGCACACATCGGTATATTGGGCATGTGCTGCAAGCCATACCTCCTCGAAGTCGGCGCTACTGCGTCACCACACTTTTATTAAGGGGCACACGATAAAATCATCTTGCATGTGTATATATATTATATATATCTTCAGTGCATACTTAAATTTACGTTAAAGAACCTCACATGGTCAATATTCAGTGAATTCGCCGCTACGGCGTGCGTCATAATGGTATCGTAATTTTCGCACGTTAAATCCGGGGGCTCCGTTTGTCCATTTGCCCCTCAGATGTGATGCGGTCAACGGTTCAACTCAAACAAGGGACATTTATTAACGAAACAACAAAACATCTGCGAAGAAGCTCAAATAACGCCTCAATACTCACGGACACGAACCCGAGCCACTATCATTCACTTCAGCGAGTGCATACCGCACGCGCTTAGCTCCTGCCGGTGTGCCACTGAATGGACGGGTAGCGCCACGGCTCTCATTTCTGAGGAGCACAAGTGGACCATTCGCGCCACTACCCCGCAGCGCATGGAGCTATCACGCCAGCTGGCCGTGTATGCCATTCATAGAAACCCGATAAAAATTATAATTGCTATGTTGGTCGGACAACCCATCGGTAAAATGTAACGCATAGAGTGCAAAAATATTTTAAATGGTGCCTCCTATACTTTCAACATGTGAAATATTACGTAAACCCGTGTACTCCAATTCTTGCAATCCATTAGAGAACGTCCAAAAATTGTCCGACAGGCCATCTACTACATATTATGCGCCCATTCGGCACCAGGACATTTCCTGGACTCAACGTCTACATGACCTCTTGATGTTCCGAGAGACGACATAATATTGCCATGGTACAACGTGAAGAAAACATGATCTATTCTTCAACAACGCGATGTATTCTTGATCACTAAGACGCGGCGCATCCCAGGGCAGCATATAGAAACATTCAGTTTCCTATAGTAAATGGATTCGCCTTATTCTACGGTTTAAACACTCCTTAATTACTTAAAAACAACAAATTGCGTTGTGGCCTTTATAGAAAGCAACACAACGAGAGATGTCACTTGAAATAATGAAGAGAACACGCTTAAAAGTGCGGCTGGAAAAATCAGCATTTCTTCGTAGAGAGAACTTGTCACATTAAGCAAGTCTCTCCTTAATTTCTATCTTCTTTGACTGACTTTATTAAAGCCGTTTTTTTTGTTCGAACGGTGGGGGTACAAAACGACGAATTTTAACGATAAGTTGATAGGAAGCCGTCTTTTTGTCGCATGCGCAGTTTGCAGCAACAGAAACAGCGAAACAGTCAATTTTTAGCACAAAATATTGACATAACATTGCTCGCTCTTAACGGCTTTCACTTTATTTCAATACGCAGTTATACAAAGCCCTGAAGAAAGTAAGTGTACCGTTTTTTGTCCTAAAAGCATGTACAGTTGTCATAGTTATTATATAGTAAAACGTGTCATGGCACTTTTTGTGGATTATTTTTATGCTTGACGAGTCTAGGTTCTTTAGAATCTACGTCCGCAGATAAGATTACGCTTATTTGTTGATAAGTTAAAATACATAAACCAACGCAGTTATGTTAGCTGATGGCACAGCAAACTTTTATTGGGCTAAATTGAAGTTACTTCTCTCTATAAATGTTTTAATGAGCAGCACCTGCGGAAGCAGAAGAAAAGCCAAAAGACGATGAGCCAACCACTACATCAACAGAAGCACCCGAGGAAGGTACGACTCCGTTTGTATTATTGCCCGGATAATACATGATTAGTCTCATCACTCCCGTTTATGGCCAATAGACCGAATGTTAGATACTGCTTCTTATTCTTAATGTAAGATCTGTCTTACGACTGCCAGCCACAGGTGCGCTTTTACTGTGTGAATATAGTGCTTCGTCATGATAACAAGCAAAGACCAAAGCAGATAAAATAATTATACAGCTCACGCGCTGTCCTGATCGAAGGGTGCTGGCCCCACTCATAACCGTAAGACCCTTCATAAAAGCCGGAAGGCTGGGGTGCGTTCTTGTTCATTTACAAACAGCTGGGTGATCGTTGGTGGTGGCTATGGAACATTAGACCTCCTTCAGCAGAGGCGGGCACTCTACCACTATGCAAAGGCTGCGCTAGCAGAGAAATTTTAATTCGGAGCTCTAAAATGTAATTTAGGAGTTTTGTCGTATAATAGTGCGTAACTGAGCGAAGGAGGGACATAGGGGTGGATTTATGACAGCGTGCGCAGTGCGCAGCTGGCAGAACGCACAGCGGAAATACTGTTCCGGCACACATAGTGCGGGAACTCGTACTGCTATAGCTTCTGGCAAAATGACCTCTTTTGACCTTCAACTACTGCAAGGGCGACCTCCTTGCCCTTTCACCCATTCAGCCTTTTGCATAACACAGTTGATGGAACATGGCTTGTGTTGGGGCAGTTTCGACGCAACCAATAGTACTGCTTCATCAGCCGCTGCTGCTAAACGAACTGCGTGAAATAAGGCCCCGCGCGACCCATGTACAAATCCTTTAAAGGTATCAAGTCATCGTACTGCAGGCACTTTAAATGTATTGAAGTATTTGCGTACTGCAGGTACTTTTAGCGTGTCTATCTATCTATCTATCTATCTATCTATCTATCTATCTATCTATCTATCTATCTATCTATCTATCTATCTATCTATCTATCTATCTATCTATCTATCTAGCAGCCTACGTCTGGGTGCTTTATTTGTTTATTTATTTATTTGGCAATACGTGATTGTCGTGGTGCAGGAGACGTAAGGCGACGTTATGAGTCACCTGACTAGGCATCTAGCACCACACTGTACATTCGTCACACAACGCAACTGCAATCGTGATCACCCCCTTAACTTGGGGGTAAACTAAAATTAGTATGAGAGTGTAAGATGCTTTCACAAACATGACTCGCTGGTCATGACATGAATAACGTGGCAACCCTGTCGCGTACGTCATCAAACCCTTTCCGCCAGACACGTGTGGCACATACCCGTATACCACGGGCGGCTATGTGCCACAGGTATGCGGGTATGTGCCACAAGTGATTGACAGTTTATATCTACCAAGGAACGGCGAGAACACGCATGGGTAATTTTAACGTGAGAGCGTTAAGAAAAAGCTGACATTGGCAGCGTTGACCCGACGACTACAAAGAATAAATGTCGGAGTCCCAGCACAAATCGAACCCCAGAATTCTGCGCGGCAATCAAGTATTCTAGCGCAGAGCCACGCCAGGTCTCGGGACTGTTTTCAAATACATCCTAGTGTTTGTGAAACGTCAATTGTGGTTGCAGTGCTGACTATAGAACTTTATAAACCTTACACATGTACTCCCATGATACCACCGTCACGTCGGGTTAACGTCAATTGTATTTAAGCGCCATCCACCGAAGTTGATGTATGTAGAACTGTTGAGGGCTACCATCCTCGCGAGCACAAGTGCTACGCATCAGCTGACCACTGCTGGTGTTGCTAATACCCATGCTGCTGTTGGCATCATTGTATACAACTGGTTATGTAAAACATATGCGACTGTTCAGCATATTATGTGCCTACAACATTTGTACATATCTTCAGCGCCATTTCGTAACGTTTCGCTCAATAAAAACCAACTACAGTGGACGACACTTAAGTATACAATTGACGTTCACCCGACATGACTCCTTCATCATAGGAGTACATATGTAATGTTTTTAAAATCAGATAGCCAGCACTGTAATTACAATTGACGTTGCACCAACATTACGCCGGCATAGGGTCTTTTTCCAACGCAGTTTCGAGACCTGACGTGGCTCTTTGTTAGAATACTTGATTGCCACGCAGAATGCTTGGGTTCGATTCCTGCTGGGCTCTGATTTCTATTTGCATTCGTCGGGTCAACGCCGCCGATGTCAGTTTTTCTTAACGCTCTCGCATTTAAACGAGCAATGTTTGGCCTCGCCGTTCCTCGGTAGATATAAATTTTCGAACACCTATGGCTCATAACCGCATACCGCCGCCCGTGATTTACGGGAATGAGCCACACGTGTCTGAAGAAATGAGTTTGACGATGTACGCGACGGAATTTTCATGTTATTTAAGTCACGACCAGCCAGACATATACGTCGAATCCTCTTACCCTGCCACACTAACTTTTGTCGACCTCAAGTTAAGGAGGTGATCACGAGAGCACCCAGACGTAGGAGGCTAGATAGATAGATATATAGAAACGATCAAAGTGCTTGCAGTACGCAAACAAATGCTTATCATTTAATAGCTACTGCGGCGTACGGTATAACGGAAAATGCAGCACAGCTGCCTTGTTGCTGAGCTGCTACTGTTCAACTACTGTGCTACTGTTGCGCAGTTTATTATTCATACATCGGTCGATCTCCCTCTGCACCTAAATGCTGTCCCGACTTCACATCAGCCATTAAGTGATCACGTCCTCCTCCCTACGCAGAACGCTACTCTCTTTATTTTCAGCTCTTTTACTGGAAGTAAACTTTATCCTCACTGGAGAAGAGTTACGTCTGTGGTTAACAACCATGCGCAGGTCATCTGCTTCTGCTGCCCAGGGTACACCATACGCAGTTAAACAGACCTAGACGGAGTTCAGTCGGCGAACACTTGGCAATCCTTCACTAGAATCCATTAAGCGCATTCGAGCCTCTTTCCTAAGTGTGATTCGCCTCCCAGGTGTTCTAGAGCACAAGCCCTTCTGTAAAAATTAATGTGCTTCTCCCTGACGCAGCTACAATTTGCTTCCATGAGCTCAAAAGACCTTTCTTAGACTGTTGGTCGTCAACTGTAAGTATGCTCGGGTATGCTCCAAGGACCGCACTTATCATCAGGCGAGATTTGCCCAGTTGGCGATACTACGATGAGCGAGGAGGATGCTTTCAGATCGCCTTATTTCGTTTCGAACTCATGCCTTATGTGGCAAGGGCACGCTTGCGATGGTGAGAAACGCTTAGTGGCGACTGCCAGTTTTTCGCGTTTACCCCTGCGCGCTTCAGCTTCTAATAAACGCGAGTGAAACAAGAAAATTTTCTCCTCCAACGCCGTCTTCTCGCAAGCTATTTGTAACTGTTCTTTTTGTGCATGCGCATCGCGCTCGGCTTTCCCGCGAGTCAACTGCAATTCTTCTTTTCGTGCGCGTTCATCGCGCTTGGCCTGCTAGCGCTCTGCCTTTCATTTCGGCGGCGCACTCCTCTCTAGGATGCGCTTGCTCATCTTCCATGCACCCCCCTCAGTTCGTCCACAGTTAGCCCTAGCCCTTACACTCTAAAAACTGCGCAGGGTATCGCAGGAGTAAAAAGGCTGATTTACTCTTCAGAGTGTTCTACTCTCGCAAAGCATCTGATGGATTGAAAGCATTGTTCACTCTCTATGAAATGAGGGAGTGAAGGTGCTTTATACTCTACCTCGCTCTGAGAGAGTGGGATGCCCATATACTCTTCAGGCGGGAGAGAGTAAAACGCGGTTATACTTTTGCTCCTATATATATATCGAAGTGCCAGCACATCGCGAGCGATGACCACTTTTTAATAACCACACATATATACAGTAAAGAGTATAATACTTCTTTGTTGTGACGTTGGAGACGGCTAATAAAAAAGAACAGCGTTTCCAGTGCCTCCCAGCGAATTTCAGCACAATTGAAGGCACTTGGAACTCTTAATATCCGCGTTTCTAGCTTGTGATTTGTGTAGTTAAATAAGAGAATATGACCTCATCGGATCGGTCACGATCGAAACTTAATTCAAGCGGTTATTGCATTATTCGTATATCAATAGGCATTCATGTTTTTCGCTACGAACGTCACGCACGGAACCTGCTGTGATAAGCCTAATCTACTGTAGTCGCGGAACGAGAACAAGAATGACCGAAAATGTGTCCAAGGGGGTGAAGAAAACCGAATTGTTCAGTGTACAGTTGAGAAGTGCGATGTTTCATACACATAAATGACTAACCGCTTAGCGAGTCAGGGCGAATGCCGCGCATATCTTCAGTAACGCTGATCTTTTTTTACTGCAAAACGTGTCAGATTGACGTTCCGATCTAGCGAAACACGAAACAAACACATGAACTACAGTCCGTTTGGTTGTCGCACGTGCGGAGACACTCAAATCTGCGCTTCTAAACAAGGAAATGAAGACAAATCGCCCACATTGCTTACAACATGAAGATATAAACACCCATACGCCACCTTCCGGGGCGGTGTAGTCGGTAACGTGTCGGCTTCGCAATCAGATGAGCGTCTAACGGTCGTGGGTTCAAGTCTCACTCGGTCATGCATCTTTCTTTTTTTTCAACATTTTTTTTTGTCGTAGTGCTAGTTATTAGCCATCATTACGGTCTGCACCTGATGAAAATTGTTAAAAACAATTTAAAGCCCAATTTTGGCCCGAGTTATGCTATGTTTTTTTCGTGCGGTGTACAACTACTCCCTTGGGTGGGGTCATGCTACTCTGCTTCGGCCAGAGTTGTATTACTCTGTTGGGGGTGGAGTACTTTGACCCTCTATGGGGGCATTACTATACTCTGCCTCGAAAAGAGGTGATTTACTTTGTATAAGAGAGTTAAATATGGGACAAGAAAATACTCTCCCAAAGAGAGTGCCCGGCAGTCCCTTAGTTCTTAGCGTGTACAAAAAATCTTATTGAAAAATGAGTGAAACGCCATTGCTCAATGTTGACATATTGTACTGAATAGTCGTTACCGGTCCATTGAAATGTCATTGAGCTTATTGTTGACACGTATAGAATATTGGCCACCGATCTTTTTACCAAAATTTTATTGACATAAAAGTAGTTGAATGGTTGTCGACTTGTTATTGAAAGTACATTGAGCATTGATTTCATTCATCGACAGCTCTAATGAATAAATATTGACTTACAATTGAAGCAGCATTGAAATTCAATTATGTATTTATTGAAAGTACACGTACTGTACGTTTGAATAGTTGCTGAATTTTTGTACATATACAAGTGCAATATGCTACCTGCAATACGAACAATGCGTACTGAGGCACATGCACTGGAGGCACAGGCCTGAGTAGGCATTGTAATAATAATAATATCTGGGGTTTAACGTCCCAAAACCACGATATGATTATGAGAGACGCCGTAGTGGAGGGCTCCGGAAATTTTGACCATCTGGTGTTCTTTAACGTGCACTGACATCGCACAGTACACGGGCCTCTACCATTTCGCCTCCATCGAAATGCGACCGCCGCGGCCGGGATCGAACCCGCGACCGGTCAGCAGCCGAGCACCTTAGCCACTGTTCCACCGAGGCGGACGAGTAGGCATTGTCCAAAAGGTCTTTCACAGAACTTGAGTAAAAGCTGCTGGGTGCGCTTACGTGGGTTTTATATGAGCGCACAGCGGTCTGTATATGCGCACTGAGATGTACAACGTACGCTTGCATAAAGAGCTACAGTAGGCCTGCACAGTTCGCGTGTTATAGCAGAAACTTTATCGCCAGCTATAACGCTTCAATTCTGTCAAAACACGTGAAAACCTGGAAACACAGTAAACTTAGCGAAAACTAAAATATGGACACGGGCACAAAAGCAAATTGAATTACTCATACACAGTCACTCGGAGAAGTCAACTTTTTCATAAGACCGAAATTTTGCCTCTGCGCAATCTCAAAAAATTTTTGCTTTGTGTCATCGCGATGGTGGAGTAGTATATATGTATGCTGACTGACGAAATAAACACATTTGGTTGCTAGTCAGCGCCCTGTCCTGTGTCCTTTCACGTCCCGTCTTTTTTAGCGCTGTTTTTTCACTTCTGTAAACATGAACCAACCAGCCCAAATGCGTACGCTACTGCAGTTCATTTCTTTATTACTTATTTATTTTTAGAACCGCTGCCTTCACCACTACCACCCACAGGTAAGATTCTGCCTGTCTTATTAGCTCTCTCTTCGTAAGTGATAACTTTAAGGAGGGATGGAGGCGAAATGGACTAAAATTGCGTTGTAAACTTTAAGATTAGAATATGCCAGCCTTCGTAGCGAGTGTCTCCACCAAGGGTCACATGTAAATCCGTAACGGACTGTATCTAGAAATGGTACCGAATGCATCTATAGTCTCAACATAGTAACCCTATAAAGTATGCGTATATACTTGAGTAAAGCACACGATAACAATTACATCGTTTGCCATATTGATATTTTTGATAGTATAGCTCTTGATTAGGTTTACCCTACCGAAATTGAATGTAAACGAATCTATTTATTAGATACATCGGCTGCTGTCGACATGTAAACTTGATAATGTATTCTATATAATACCTTGTAATGTTAAGGTATATAATACCTTGTAATGTTAAGGGAGTTTCCAGTGAGACTTACTGAAGGGAGTAAAGTACGCTATTTACTTATAAGCAAAGCGTATGATAAGTTGCCGGCGTGACCACATATTTATTCCGTTTTATAAGGACCTGCAGGGCTGCCCAGTCACAAATTACACCTCATGGCGACTTACTCATCTAGTCTGCAGTGTTTATTTAAGGACAAGCTCCCAGGAAAATATTCGACAAGAGGAATCACGATTTTTCGCACAGCGAGTAATCACCGACCCCACAAATATTATACAATGAGTGCTTTTAACAGGCTGCATATGTCTTGTAGGGAAGCGCTTTTTTTGTACACCATATCACATTTGCTGGCTGCACACGGTTTGGTTGAATTTAATAGTTCTAATTACCACATGAGGCTCCGCGTGCTCCCACAGCTACATATAAAACATAGCCATAGGCGTGAGCAGGGTTCCGCTTCAGGGGGGGGACGACGGTTCGTCGCAGCGCCCCCTCCCTATTATAACAAGGTATGGAGCTGACCTTGCAACCCCCCCCCCTCGAGTCACAGAGCCCCCTCTCCCTAATATGACAATGCAAAAGACTGACTTTGCGCCCCCCCCCCCCCCCACCCCACTGAGGTGACCCGGGACCAGCGTTCAACCAGAGCATCTAGCAGGCAACCAGTTTACTGCATAGTACTGGGAAAGCAGGTGCACGCTCGGAGGTACTAGCACATTGGTGAGCTCACTGGTAAAGCTCGGGGTCCCACTGGAGGAAGGAGGGGGCAACTGGTTTCCCCAGTAGTGGTCATCTTAAAACGCTGGAAAGTGCTGGAAGCGTGTGGCAGAATGGCTCAGCGGAACATCAGCCTATCCTGAGAGCATAAGTCGGCACTTTAAGCGAGTACTCACTCAAACTCACTCACCACAATTTTTCAGCCTTCGCACTTACTCACGTTCACACTCACGTCCACTCACACTCATGAGTACTCACTCACGTTCACACTCACCTCCACTCACACTCATGAGTACTCACTCACGTTCACACTCACGTCCACTCACACTCATGAGTACTCATGAGCAAATGAGCAATCAGCAAATGAGTGTGTGTGTGAGTGTGAGTTGAGTGCACTCATGAGTGAGTGTGCCGAGCTCCATAGGTCGGCACTTTAAGGGAGTACTCACTCAAACTCACTCACCACAATTTTTCAGCCTTCGCACTCACTCACGTTCACACTCATGTCCACTCACACTCATGAGTACTCACTCACGTTCACACTCACGACCACTCACACTCATGAGTTCTCACTCACGTTCACACTCACGTCCACTCACACGCATGAGTACTCACTCATACTGAACTCACCACGTTCAAATGAGTGTGAGTGAGTGTGAGTTGAGTGCACTCATGAGTGAGTGTGCCGAGCTATGCCTGAGAGTTCTTAAACGTGGGACAATTTGTGGCTTCTGAAAAAAAAAAAGGTGTGTGTGTGGGGGGGGAGGGGGGGGGTGCAGATTCAAACGTGCAGTATTGTCGTGTCGTGCGTGAGATCACCGTTATTTTGTATGTTTGCGGGTCGAATCAGCGGATAAGAATGCTAATAACCGAAAGCAACCAAGCCCCATCATTCCGCATTAGTTTTAATTATATTCATGCAGTGTAGATTATGGCTTTGATATTTATACAGCATGAGGCACCAGTAAATGTTTACGTGTTGGTCTTGTCTCCGGAACTATTCGTCAGCTTCCCATTCGTGGTGTGTTGCGGAATCATAAGATGGCAGCATACTTAAGTCCGGAAGTGCCGCTGTAAACAGATACATCTAATGGTTACATCGTGGGTTAAACGAATAGGCCTTGAGTTCTCAAGCCACGGATACCAGAAATACAGCCGTCACTCCGTGTTACTACACCGCAAATGCATCCAACTACACTTTAAGGAAGGAGTGAAAATGCCTCCAAAGTGAAAATCCATAAAGTGCAACGTGCACAGCCCACCTGCGCTGAGATCTCTCCCAACCAGCACGACTCACAGCGAAGGTTAGGCCTAGCGTGCTGGCCGAATCAGCATACGTGCATTTGCGCTTAAGTATGCGCGGTTCCGACGAGTATGTCCGTACTATGCTAAATGGACCAGTTATTCTTGTGCACTGTGTCCGCACAAGGAGCGATGAGCATCACTGCAATGCGCTTTGAGCACTCGCACACTGCCTTTCTGCGAAAGCTGCTGGCCGCACTAGCCGGTACTTCCCTGACTCGCATGCGAGAACACATACTTGCCAATTGGTACGCCTTAGAGAACGAACACGAAGAGATTTTTTTTCAGCGTACTTTGTTTCCTGCAATATTGTTTTCTTGGTGCACGTATCGATCGATACACCAATTAGTACCGCATGACCGCTGTACTGGCACATTGGCGCTTACACGAGACAAAGAGGCAATATTCAATCAACTACGCACGAATTGATCAGGAGATAACAGTCAACATGAAGCTTCTGTACATGTACATCAGTTGACATCGCGCAAAAGGGCTGTAGAACTCGGCAGTAACAAGAGGCAAACTGTGCATTCGATGTCTTTCGCAGTTAAAATATAGTGACGTAGCAGTCTAAACTCCTTTAGTACGCCCTGAAGACGTGGCGAACCAGTCACATAGAATGCACAAAACAATCTCAAGATGTGTCCCTGCAAGAGAAGATAATGGAGGACACCATGCGATAATGATCATGAGGATGTAGATGCGGTCACTCACCAAGTCAAGGTGAAAAAACACAATGATGTTTCGGAACCCATACGGGTTCCTTGTTCACACTAAACAGGGAAGAGCCGGATGTCTGATCCTTGTTCTGATAATGATCATGCACAGGCGATGATGAAGTGCCTCATTCAAAACCCATACTAAGTTCCCCGCTTGTGAGCGGCCATCCAGGCCGCAACGCAAAGGTGCGGAGAACGCCTTGTGAAAGGCTTCATACGAGAGAGATGCACGGCACAACACATGGAATGTACCCCGTATACGTCACAACGATGATGATGACGCTGATGACGATGAAGAATAAGCGTGTTCCAGACCACACATTCTCTTTCTGTCATGGATCGTGAACGCGCTCTAGCCCGCGAAAGTCAAAGTGGCAACGCCGACAACAAGCGGCTACCGCGGTGTTGAGGAAGCGCGGGGAAGTGGTAGGCTCAACGGCAAAAACACACTGTTACCTGCGATACATTAGTGGTGCAAGGTCGGAACTCTTCCTCGTGTCCCTCTCAGATTCTGTATATACTGTACACACGCGTTACCACTCATTTACATGAGCCAGTGGGCAATGTCGCGGGTGATTTACGATAAGAACGATCGCCAGTGCTTCGCCCACTCGTCCCGATTCACTTCGTGGAAATGCCAGATTTTTTTTTGTCATGTGATCGTGTACATTGCACCGTCGTCACGTCGGTTACGGAAATGACGCTTGTGAATTCCTTGTGGAGCCCACCATAAAACAATTTCGGGTTAAAAGGGGATATGATAGCCGGTTGCCATGCTGTTACTTTTTTTCTCTTGGTGTAAAAATTTGCACATTGCCGATAATATACATGTGGAATCGCCTACCATCAGCTGTTGTGCATATTGCTGATAACGCCAGCTTCGCTGCCGCGCTTTGAGTTTGTGTGTTTGCTTGTTGCCTTGAAATGTAATACTGTAGTATGCCATGCTCAAACATTTCTTGTATTCTGCTTTCATGTTTGTATTATATGTATGTACCCCCCCCCCCCCCCCCCACTGTAATGCCACCAGGCGCTGTGGGTAGTATGAGTAAATAAATAAATAAATGTCTCCATTAGTTTCACTTCAGAAAATAATAAATAGAAAACTCGCATTGAAACAGTGACAGTTTAACGCTTACGCTGAAGCTACGAAACTCGGTTGTGGATTTCTCGAAACTACATATTAATAGTAGCAGGTTTGATAGAAGTACGTGTTAGCGTTGTTTTCCCAGAATAATAAGAATATCTAACGTTCCAAATTTAGTACTTCAAGTATTCTAGTTTGTTCGATAGTTCAACTTTTTAACGACTTTTCGAAAGAAATAAAGGCCCACGGAAAAACATGAATAAAAAAAAGGCAAACATATCTGGATGTGGGCAGGTGTTTATGTGTCCCGTTTTTCATCCATGTTTCTTATGCGCCTTTAGTTGTCTTCATAATGAATTACCAACTGGCGCGAATTGCCGCGTTGGTTATCTTTATTTGCCCAAACTCTCGTGGTTGTCCATTGAAAAACGAGGTGCATTTTTTTGTTGGTACAATCAAATATAGAACGAAAAAGGAAAATATTTAGATTAAGTTCAAAATTTCGAATAATCGCAAACCGGAACTTTCATTCACTCAGTTTTTTTAACCCTGCGCAACGTAACCAGCCGGTACATTTATTCAGTAACCTTTTTTTCCTTTGAAATTATTTTTCTTCTCGCCATATTCTCTTCTGTACTGCTATAAGCCAAGCACGATTAGAAACGTGTATATAGGTAAGTACAAAAAAATGTTACGATAGAGAAACATGTTGTGCAGTAGAGCGGCTCATTCACGCTTAATTGCTGTTGTGCTGTTTCCCCTGTTTTCAGAAGAAGGAAAAGAAGTAGAAGAACCAGTTAAAGGTAAGTTTTTGACTGGTTTTTGGAATATGCTTTAAGGACGACTGAGGAAAACATTCTTTGTGCACGTATTTTCCTAACGAAAGAACCACTAGTGCTGAAGTATTTTCACATATCCAAATAAATGGTATATTTTATTTTTCATGGCTGCTGCATCGTATTGTTCAACAATTATTTTTTAACCAGTTTGAATTATCTAGAAATTTTTGGAATCTGAAGATGTATAACTTTAAAGTCACAGTAAAGTCACAGTAGCGTAATTGGGCCTCATTCGTCCCGCTTTCTCATTCACGACCCATGCTTCGCTTCTCGGTGGGCACCTCAATTTGTGTGCGATGAAAGGGACGGCTGCACGCATAAAATTAGCGATTCTAAACTGTCCTAGAACGCCTACTGCAAGTATATTTACCAAATGCCCACTTCGCCACTTTTGATAATTCTGTGAATTATTAGCTATTGCAATACATTCAGCTAATAAGGTAATGCGCACTCATACGCAGCTAAACGCTTTGTTGATGCTGTTGCTCATGATAATTATTATTAGCGCCCTAATATTTCGTGTTAGTTCGACCATTAAACCTCTCAGTCATTGCAAAATTTCCATGATGACACCTAGCACTATTCTACGCATATGCTGCTGAATATTACACGTGTTAACGAGACTTCTCGCATTACGTAACACATACATAGGTTTCTTTTCAATGCGAAGCATTTCTTGGCAAACTGCAGGCACTTTGCCCGTATCTATCTATCTATCTATCTATCTATCTATCTATCTATCTATCTATCTATCTATCTATCTATCTATCTATCTATCTATCTATCTATCTATCTATCTATCTATCTATCTATCTATCTATCTATCTATCTATCTATCTATCTATCTATCTATCTATCTATCTATCTATCTATCTATCTATCTATCTATCTATCTATCTATCCGCTTACGCCTGGGCGCTGTCATGGTCGTCTCCTTTACTTTCCATGGAAGGACATTAGCGCATGACGAACACGATGAACTGGTCATTACATGAATAGCGTGAGATCCTTCTTGCGTAGGCTATCAAGCCCTTTCCCTGAGTCACGTGTGGCACATACCCGTATATAACGGTCCCAAGCAATGCAGGTATGAGCCAGAGGTGATTGCCAATTTGTGTCAAACCGGAAACGGCAATTACCGACTTTCAAAAAGCTTTATGCGATCCCGTTTTGGAGATTGTATCTCCCGCGAGGCAGGTGTCGGTGGCGTCATCAGCGAGGGGAAGACTCAGGGGAACGGAAAGAAAGAATAGAAAATCGCGGTGAGAGAGGGAATCGAACCCAAGAATTATACTGTGTAGTCAAGTATTCTACCACTGAGCTAAGCCAGTGGTTCAAGCTGCTTATGAAAACGAACCGTATAATGGCCTCATATCGTGGCAAAGTAAACTGTGGTTCTAGTATTCGGTATAGGCTTTTTTAAGAATGTAACAACGATTCCCTAACCCGAAGGAATACGACGGAAACCGTTCCTTGTTGCATGCACATTCTCGCGCAGTTACGTGCAACTTCATTTCTATAAAACGGACATATGTGCTTTAGAGTGAGTACCGACCTTCCGACGTTACGTTGTACCACCGGATATCATTGGGTGTCCCCTGAAGTAGACGTGCCTAGTAGGCCCACACTCAATGCCGTAACGAGGGGAGGTAGGAGAGAGGGAGGGTCCCATCAGCCTCTTCCATCTCCAAATTGTTATTTCCTCAAATACACACTTCTCAAATCGTTAAGCCATTCAGCAAGTGGTTTCTCGTCCTCTAAAAAAAATGTCCTTGCTACAGGCCTGCCCACGACATACACATCACTACTCAAAATGCACACGGAAATCGGTTCAGCTTGTAACGATTAACTAAGAGCAATGAAAAATGCTGCATAGGCCTCTTGACATGGCACCGCCTTCTAGAATGAGTGGGATCTACCGCATTTTTCTGAAGCAATTTGAAGCACACGTTTCGCTCTGTGGTGGGATGCCTGTTTCCCGTGCATGTGATTGCGGCTTGGACCCACAACCTTTCTTTACTAACGTCCACGACGATTTTTCGCTCGCGGACAATGACGGCGACACCGGAGGTGACGCCCACACCTGTATTTCACACAACCCCATGTGTCCCATAGTCATGTATAAGGTAAGGGAGGATGAGGTTGAGGAGAAAAAAATGAGGAGGATAGTATGTTCTTTCAGTGATAAACCATTCCCATGCTCACCTATCTTTGCATCCCCGCATATCTTTGCGTTTCATCACTGATGATGCCCCCTGAGCTTCACTGCACATTGGCCTCGATGATGTATAGTCAGTTGAATCCACAAATAAATTGTACAGTTACACGAGATCGGATCTAAGAGAGATAGTTGCTAGCCTTCCTTCGTATATTACAACTTGTTGCTGTGGCATTGATTGCTTTGCCCATGTGACGGAACTGCTTTTTGCCTTGGCTTCGTGGATAGTGAGAGATGGGCTGAGCAAAGTCATTGTTAAGTAAAATTACAAGTTGGTATACAAAGGTATGACTGCAAACTCTTGCTATAACACATTGTTGGATGTTCGGAAAATTCAGGAAGAAATGTTTGTACTGAAACAATCTTCTTTTACGAACTCTTACGAACTCTAGTAAGCAAGCTCCCGAAATGTTGCATGGAGCGTGTAGCGTGCCCATTATTTAAATAATCGTTCTTGTCCTATCTTGTAGTCCTTATGATTGTACTCCCATGCCAGATTTCTGCTATCTTTTTCATTGTAGGAAGTGAAATACCGCCTTAAACAGGGGGGAAGGTTTGCTTCGATAAGCCCTGAAAACGTAGTCACTTTACACTTCTGAAAATCTGAGGGCGATAAATTTTGTCATGAATAGAATAAAGCATTTACACTAAATTCTGTGCGATAAACACAATTGCCAGACATCGGGAGGTGCACTGGAGCTGAAGTCTCGTGCAGGGCATGATCCAGCCAACAAACCGAAAATCTTTATTGCGATGTAGTTCTGTCATTGCTATATGGTACTTCATTTTTATTTCTACAACGCAACTAGAACGAGTTTTAAAGCTGCGTGAATTTTGGGAAAATGCTTAGAGCTACTATTGTTTTAATGCAGAGGAGCCATCACAGACACCGTCTCAAGAAGGTGAGTCTAGAGAGAGTTTTCATATACCATCTTGTAATGTCAAAGGAGATATGCAAAAGACAGAATTGTGAACACGAAGTCTATTGTCATTCTTTTATTTTTCAATGTTTTGTAACGAACCAGTCTTTAGTCTAAAATTCTAGCTCCTTGTTGCACGTGAACTCACATGTCGCTTTTCAATCGACTTTCGCGGGGCATCTAAGTCACTTTTTGCGTAAGGAGGTAAGCAACCCCTATTGCAAAACCCAGCGCCGCTGGGTACCAGCGTCCAGTGCCATGCCGGATTATGGGCCCAGTATCGCGCTGGATACTGGGACGCTGGAGCGGCAATTTACTGGGAGGCGCTGGTACTCCCGCGCAATACGGCTCTACAGCGTTGAAATAGCGGTGCCTATGTGCCATAAATAAATATATTAGTTCAAGTGATATAGAACGCATTAACGCAATAAAAAAAAAGAAAAAAAAGCCATATGAAAATAAAAAAAGTCTCCGTCAGCAGGATTCGAACTTGCCACCTCCGGATTCCTAACTCAGTGTTCTACCCACTACGCCACGCCGGAACATGCCGAACTGTGCGTAAAACAACTATTTAACCAACAAACACACGGTTCGGCTTCATGTTTACATGTCGCACAGTCACGATAGACGCGATCTTCCTTTCCAAATAACAACTGCGTCTTTATTAGACAAAGGAACGGCGGCCGGTACCGAATGACATGCCGATAATGGCAAGAGCGCTAAGTTTCTTTAAGAATTCACATGTTAACTACGAAAAATATGAAATACACGTAGAGCAGGCACTGTTTGCTGGCTGTTACTGCCGATTTTTTTAATAGCCGTTTTCTCGCTCTTGCTACTGGTCAACATTTACAGAGGTTTTATGATGACTAGTTAGATAAACAGGTGCGTACATGATTGAGTATTGAGTAGTGTTATCGCGCAAGCGACGATACGCCAGTACAGCGGGCGTGCCAGTGTACAGATTTGCAGTTCTATCGATACCTATAACTAAGAAACCGCCCAACTAAATACAAATACAATTCGGTAAAGGGGTATGTCACTATGTTAGTTCACTAAGGCGTACCAAATTACCGACTGAAAATTATGCGTTCTTACATAAGAGTCACGAGAAGTACCGGCTAGCGCGGCCGGCAGCTTTCGGTGACAGCTTGTGCGCGTTGCTGAAAGCGCGTCGCTTCGGTGGTCATCGCTCCTTGTGCGGACACCGTACACAAGGAAAAATGGTTAATTTAGGTTAACGAATGTCCAAACTGTACTTTACAGTCATCCTTACGCTTTAGAATTGCGTGTACTTAAAGCGCGAAGCGCCGGTAACATGTAGACGGACACGGCCGGCACACTAGGCCTAACGCTCGCTGGGAGTCTCGCTGGGTAGGACCGGTCTCGTCGCAGCGCAGTTGAGATGGTTGATGTTTCTGCATTCAAGCTTCGGAACCTTTCTAATGGTTAACTAAAGTTCAGCTGAAGTAAGTGGAAGGGCAAACAGTGCCAGAGATGCGTTTCCGGTGTGGTGATATCGAACGGCGGCTGTTTTTCTGGCCTCCGTTGGGTGGGGGGTTGCGAAGCCAGAGCTGAATTGCTTCTCGCCAACTGTGCGGCGATGTAACGATTTGCTGTTTCTGGTAGGACCGGCGCCTCCAGACTTATAAACACTGCAAAATGGAATCATTACAACAACCAATCCCTGATGCCAGACTGGTATATGTGCGGCGCATGCACAAAACGTGCATTCATCGCTGCTACGTGCTCCGCAAGAATTAACGCCGTTATTGAATCTGCGTGAATAAGAAGAAAAAAAAATCAAGCTAAAAAGCAAAATAATCAGCGTTGGCTCCTTTGTGTTATTGACGCATTTTTTTCTGCATTCCAAATGGAAAAATAAAAATGACGGTGATTTCGCATATATATCACATAATGTCTTGCGCTTATCATTCATTCTCTTTCTCTGCCAAGCTAGAAGTTGTGAAAATGTTTGGGACCTGTAAGCAGGCCCCTGGCCAAGGGAGGGGCTAGGGGGCCCGGGCCTCCCCCTCGAAATTCGGATGGAAGGGGGGTGTTTACCGAGGAAAAATAATAAAGATCGGTGTTTTTCAAGGCTTTCAACAAGTCCCCCTCCCCCCCCCCCCCCCCCCCCGAAAACATTGTTTGGCTACGGGCCTGCCTGTTAGGGTAGCATCTATTGGTACCATCGAATCAAACATTCTATATTCAAACATACCGAAACATTCCGCCGCATACACTACAGAAACTTGCATGCCGCACTGGAAGAAACAGTGCAGGCTCCTCCAGTGAAAATTCCAGCGTTTCCAGCGCTTCCCAGTACGCGCCAGCGTCACAGCGGCCAAGCCAGCGCCCCTACCAGTGCGACCCAGCTCTTTCCCAGTGCGCTCACCGAAGTGCCAGTGAATCCCAGCGTGTACCAGTGTTCCCAGTGCGATCCAGCGCCAAAAAACGTACTGGTATCACGCTGGGGGCGCTGGTTTTTGCAATAGGGACATCACTATTTCACAGTGCAACGTGAAATAAAGATCCTGCCGTTTATAAATAAACGCCAGTCATGTGTGGAACGCACTGCAAAGTCACAGCGGAAGCTACAAGAACGGCATTTCTAGAGCTCATCCTAGACCCTGTTGGGGCAAGTGAGTAACTGAGTAATATGGTGGCAAATACTCGAAGGCGTAGTAGACGGAAATAAGTAGAAGGCCCTAGGTAACGCCGACAAGAGGTGCAAAATTTATTTCACGTTTCGACCGGAGTCTAATCATTATCAGTGATAATATCACAGAATATGTTCTGTTGCATTTATAGTTATGTCTATGTAACAAAAGAGAGCGAAGCAATAAAATATGTACTGAAAAAAAACGTAATGGAAAAGGTCGTATGGGAACAGCTTTATATTGTAAGAGGCATTACTAGGTTGGGAAGGGTCTGAGTGGTTAAATTACTAGTGTGGCCCCTATTTTCTCGAACGAAAATAAGAGAAGTAGGGTGGAGTAGGATAGGGATCGCTGATCATCAAAATTCCACTTTGGAGGAAACGAAATAGCAAGCTTTCAATCACGCTGATTCAGATGTATTGAATTTTGCATTGCCAGATTGTGTTTTCTGTTAGCTGCCGCATGTAGACGAAAACATTTATTTTAGCTTGTATAAAAGACAATAATTTTGATTAGATATCTGATGTATGTGATATAACGTTAAAACTAATTCAAGAATATGGCACCATTTTAATTGAGCTGAACCGGTTTTACCGTTTTCCGATTATAGATTTACACTAGGCGAGCTGCACGAAAGTGAATGCGACAAAAACAATTTGTTTTCAATGAATTTTTAGGCGGTGACGTGCAGCTGACGTGCAGTGCTCTATCAAATTTTCTGTGGTTCTGTCTCTTCCTAAGCTGCCTGTTACTTTTTTTTTCAAAGAGCACCAGAAAACACTAAAGAGCCAGGGAGAATATGTTTTTCCACTTTCATTGTTCAAGTAAAATACCAGGCTTTGCGTGCGCTTTTGATGGAAAATTGTTGTATAAAAGTTCTGAATTTCTGACACTCTGTCTTATCATCTTCCGCACGTGTCAAGAACGAGAAATGAGAGGTAATAAAAGGTAGGTAATAAATGAGAGAAAGGCAGGGAGGTCAACCATAATTGCAGCATCCGGTTTGCTGCCTTACATTAAGGAGAGAGGAGGAAGATAAATGAAGGTTGAAGGAAAGCGGAAAGAAAATTAGACGCATGATAGAAAAAGAAATAAATAAACAAAAGAAAGGTGTGGAGCGGCAGTGTTATAGGCTATTCAATAGGCCGCTGCAACGCAAAAGAATCAGTCAGGCATTATTTCATTCTCGGTGTGAAGACACCCCTGGTTGGCATTCTAGCACTGTTTTCCGATAGGGGTCTTCTTCAAGGCGGGCCAACACAGCAGATAGCGGCAGTCTATGGGCGCTGTAGCAGCGTAACCGGATAACATAGTTTATAACATTCTTACTTTCACATGTCATATATATGCCTCTTAACATGGGGCATAAGTTTTAACATAAACAGCCGATATTCGGAGTATGGTGAGGTTGTAGGGTAAGGTGCGCCAAAATGCGACAAAAATTCGAAAATAGTGAACATTTCTTTTACTTCATTCGTTAAAATCTTACGTCACTGCAGAAGGTTTCCTTTGAGTACACGTAATGTGCTATATAAATAAGACCATGGTACCACAGTTTAAAAGTTTATATTAAAATAAAGTACAAAATGCACCAGATGTCTCATTTTGCCTCAAACTACGGGGCGAAACGAGACGCTGCGTGTGGGAAATCGAGACGAGGTGAAAAAATCTGATGCCTTCAGTTTTTGCAGTAGTCGTATTTGAAATTCACTCCGTGGGCTTTCACGCACTCTTCATTAGCCTAGTCTTTGCACTCTACGCATCGAATCCAGACAGAACACCGCGCTGTGTTGCTCCAAAACTCCTTGCACATCAAACACCGCCAGCGTTTGTTTCTGCTAATGTTGACTTTTGATGAACGCTTGCACTTCAGTGCAAGCGTTCAACCATTACGATCCCCCCGCATCTTCTTCGCCTCGAGAAGTACTTGTTCTTGGCCTAGTTGGGGAGGTACAGAATTCCTACCTTGCCGCTAATAAACACGCACACAAAACAAGAACACGAGGACGACACCACGGGCCGCATCTGTCATTTTGATGCAGAACTGCACGGGCGTTTCGTGGTTTCGTCAGCCAGCCTTGGTGACTCAATGAAGTTAGAACTGCGCTAGATTCGGATTCTCTAGAGCTTGTTTTTTTAAGTTTCGGTATTTGAGCAATGTCATTAAAACTAGGTTCCAAGACGTGTTTGTGAACGGCTTGACTTGGATATATGACATGACATGACAAGAACTTTATTTGAGTCCTGAGGAACTGATAATTAGAAGAGCCAGAACATCCCCCCCCCCCTCCCATTGTTCCTTCGTCTTGGGTAGAGAGGCATTAAGGGCTGGGCACAGCCAGAGCATATGATCGAGAGAACATGAGCCAGGGCCACATTTGAGGCACGACGGTGAATAGTGTCGGTCTATCCTATTAAGGCACCGAGGAGTGGAATATGAACGGGTTTGGAGAAGTCTGAGTGTGCTTGCCTGAGGCTTGTTCAATTTGGGATGGGGAGGTGGAAAATTTTCCCTGGCCAGACGGTAGTGGGAAACAATTTCATGAAAAGTACCTAACGGATCTTTAGAGATGTCAACCTCGTTACGAGCCTGGCTATCCGCGACAGCACGGTACGTGAAATCGCGCGCTACTCGGTGAGCCTCCTCGTTAGGGTTACATCCGACTGGGTTAACTGAGTTGTCTAGATGGGCTGCGAACCACGTGATGTGGTACCCACCTTTGCTGCACTCCCGGATTCCTTGAAGTGCTTTAGTCACAATACGGTGCGCCTGTTCGGACACAAGGGCGTTCGAGAAAGATCTAACTGCCGGGCGCGAGTCCGAGAAGACAACAGCTGTAGCTTTTGCGCTGTGAAAAGCCAGGGCGATCGCCGCTTCCTCCCGAAACAACGAAATTATCTCCACCGTGATATCTGGCCGCATCGACAAAGAGGGCCTCTAGCTTGTGCTGATTGATCTTTCTAAGGATGACCTTGGTTCTCGCGACCCTTCTACTCTCGTTGTGCACTGGGTGGATGTTCCGTGGAACGGGGTCAACCATGATGCGAGTTCTGATTTCCCGGGACAAGCGAACTTTCGTCGCCGGTTCATGTCTAGGCTGAATATACGCTACACTAAAAGCTTGATCCCTGGCTTAGTGGATGAAAGACTCGTTATTTGAGCCGCTATGTGAGCTTCTATTAGCTCGTCAATAGTGTTGTGGAGTCCGAGCTCCAGCAGTTTCTCGGTGCTGGTGGACTGCGGAAGGCCGAGCACGCGCTTGACACCTGTCCTGATTAGGGAATCGAGTTTGGCTTTTTCCGCCTCAGCCCAATTAAGGTTTGGTGCGGGAGATTCTTCAAATTATGTCAGGCGCCTCTTGAGAGCATCCTCAGGGAACGCGGAACAACGTTGATAAAGCGCGAATGGAGTGACTCCTGTCCTGAACAGCAATCATCGCTTTCTCATGTCGTTTTGCTCCCACGAAGCTCTATTGGAAGTTCTCTTGTACGTCCGAACCTCGAAAAGAAAGAAATATAATATATAGCCACCGTCATCTTATTTTTCTACAGCGGCACATACAATTCTGCCGGCAACTATACCGCGTAATACAGGCAGTTATGCTCGTGGCAATATAATGAGTGTAAGTAAATTGTTCACTTAATAAGACACTCTCTAAGGCATTGCGGTGCCTTTTTATCCCGTTTTGCCCCTCTCACATGCCCGAATTAAAGAAAAAAAATCCGATTTACCCCTAGGCACCAATCAACTAAAATTTTGGTGGTATGTGGCTAGTAGTATAAAGTAACAAAATAAATGCTTGCGTTGTTGTACTGACGACATAGTAGATTCACGCACAGATCCGAAAATTTAGCCGCATGGAATTTCGGGCCGTTTGGCGGGTGACGAACACACTGACAACAGCCGTGTAATTTTTTCCCACGCGAACGCTAACAACCATCAATTTTTACACATGAAAAGGTGGACAACTACCAGCACCTATAGCATAAATAGAGAAACAAAATCCACGCCTCTCCACAAAGTGAATCTTGACGTGTGGGCGAGCACTGGGGATCGTTCTCATGTTAAATAACCCGTGACATTGTCCACTCGCGCATGTAAATGGGTGACAACACCTGTTCACAGTATATACTATGTGTTTTTGCCATTGAGCCACTGCTTCCCGACCTCTCGCCCCCGGGGTAGCTTGCTGTCTGCGTACAGGTTGAGCCGCCGCATGCCGTTCTCTCGCCACCGGAGTAGCAGAGTCGTTGTTGGTCTCGCCGCTTTGCCACTGCTTCGCAAGCTCTCGCCCACCGGGGTAGCTTGTCTGCGTCGGCGTTGCCTTTTGCGGGTGAGAGCGCGTTCACGTTCGTTTTCACGCCACAAATGTCGGCGTCAGCGTGGGCGTCTTTGGTTGTGAACAAAAAACCCTCATCTTTTCGTTGACCGAAAAATCCGGAAAGATGCAAATAAAATAATAAAAATTTCCAGGTCCGATTGAGGATCGAAGCCAGCTCGTCTGCGCGGCAAGCAGGTGTTCTACCTCGGACCCACAATATTTGTTTGCAATGGCTTTGGAAAAAAAAAACACAATATGAATGTCTTGTAATGTATTGCGTGGCAGAAGTGTACAATCGCGCCAGGCGTCAAAAGATGTCAATTCGACCGCAAAGTACTCAGACATGGTTATTCATCATCGGCAGCAGAACCTTTCAGAAAGTGAACCGCAGTGTTGCTTCGATTGTTTCCCTACGGACGCGTAGTGGGCCCCTCGCTGATTCGTAAAAGAAATAATTATTGCGTAGAGGGCACTTAACAACTGTGCTTACAATAGGTATTCAATGATATGAGAAGCAGCATGGAGAGTTGGGCAAGTTGGTACGAGTTCATTATGGTCGAACTGCGCAGTGGGACGAGACACGAAGAAAGGCAAGACAACCAAGCGCAGTTTATTTATTTGCGTTGCCTTTGTTCGTGCCTCGTCTCACAGCGCAGTTCGACCATAATGATTTCAATGATAGTTTGAAACGGCCAATGTTACGCGCACAGTCGTTCGTTACCTTAAGGCAAGCTTGAGGCATGCACCGTGAACCCAAGCAGGCTAGCAATCGGGCGCACGAGGCCCGATTACGCTATCGTGATATACTCTTGAAGGCAAAGCTTAAGCGTCCTTCAATTTTTTGCCCCCACCTTACCCTGCCCTTCCCTTTTATTGCGATAGCAATTATATGTACAACCTCGGCTGCGTTTTGCCGTTGCCGTCATGTCCCGGATATGTATATATCCGGGACACATGTCCTCTTTCTCTGGCCGAGCATGCGCCAGGCTTCAAGCACCGCTTTGTCTTCATGACACTTGGCCACGCTGCGTGCATGCAGTCCTGCCAAAATTGGCCCTTTTCTGACGTTGGCCGCCTGTTCGAAGGTGGAAACATTAAGAGGTTCTGCGTTCTGAACCACTATAGGACGAATTAATGCCTCTGGCGGGCGGCATTGGCTGCCTCGAGGAGGCCGGTGACGGCCATGCTTGCTGAAGTGCCAACGATAAATCTGGCGGTTGCGTGCCGGACGATATCGGCCACGGAGCGATTTGATTTGGCAAGCAGCGAAACATGCGCTTGGTGGCTGGCCTTTCCAACTCTGTACAATGTCTGGATATTCTTCCATGGATATCTCCGGAAGGCGGCATTGACTTGTCGCGGTGGTCTTGCTTGTGTACCAGTGTTGCGGAATGGGCGCCTCCATTCTATTCCAATTCCATTCCGGGGAATTAGAACTTGGCGCAATTCCACTCCTTTCAATTCCTGGGAATGAAAAAGCTTAGCCCATTCCCACTCCGGGATTGGCCGGGCAGTTCAATTCCATTCCTGTAATTCCTCAACGCAGGAAAGGCATCTTGATAGTTTTATGGAGTTAAGAATGAACGCCCCATAAAGCTGATGTCATCAGGCGCATTAAGAACTGCAAAAGTACGCGAAACACATTACCAAGGTTGAGGGATAGTAGCTTGGTGACATCTCGTGCAGTACAACCACCCCACTAATTCCCATACGGGCAGTTCTCCCGCCACCTATAGTATTTGCATGGTCAGCACGTTTGAACGAATGGCGATGTTTTAATATTGTCTAAGTTTAAATGTGTTAATGCTGAAATGACGACATGGCGTAGTTTTGTGCTGACAAAAGCCGTGTTCAAGGAGACTAAGCACTTTTGCCACGCGTCTGGAGCGGTCGTGAATATGGTGGAGAAAACTAAGATTTGGTTATTAGGGAACAAAAACTTCTAGATCTGCCATCCATTACACCTTGTGAAAAAATCACAAGGTGTAACGCGATCAGTCGGTTTTTTCAATCAAGAAACTCGCTAGCAGACGCTGCCTGCGTCGGCGTTGAGAGGCGAGAGGGGGGGGGCGTATGAGAGGAGAGGGGGAGGGGACGCGCATGTGCAGTGGGGGTGTGGACACCACGGTGAAGGATGCCTAGAGGAGAGAGAGGGAGAGCGTAGGAGAGGAGGTGTGTGGGGGAGGATTTGCGTATGCGCAGTAAGGGTGGTCACGCCGCAGACCACCGGATTGAACTCTTCCATAAGATGCTTCGCTTCTAAATCAGCGCGTAGACGAAAATGCGCTCTATTTTCGGAAAAAAGACATAATTCCATTCCCATTCCATTCCGTGCAATTGGCACCTTGGCCAATTGACATGTTTTCTTGATATTGTGTGTGACAGAGACCGCTGAAGTATAGACGTGAAAGCAAGGAATGAACTCGTATTTTCATATTTCGCAATCATTCGTGAACGCCTGAATAAGAAAAAAAATGTGGTGCGAAATATTCATAGCGAGAAGGGGAGCGAAAAAGAAAACGTCTCTTTCATTACCAAGAATTATTCCACCCATATGCAAGCCCCTGTATATTGACCTCTATAGAGAATGCAATCAAAGACAAGCAAGCATGGTAGGTGAGAGTGGGCAGAGGAAAGTGGAAAACCCATCTGGTCAGTATAACAACAATTTTAAAAGTAAAACGCCGCCGACGGAATTCCAATGAATTGCTTAGAGCTGTATCAATATGACGTCTTGGTGATACAAAACGTAAAATTTGGACCATGAGATTGCTTCGAAGACATAGGACAGGCTATTGTACCTTTATGTTAATCATTATGGGAAAAGATCCACCCCATCCAAAATTGACTAAAGAAGAAAGCGTGATCATCAGACGATTGCAAAACAACACGCACATACACAGAATATTAATGCACCGCCTCTACCCAATTAAACATGGCTACATGTGCCGGCTCTGCAGCGTACCGGACACTCTAGCATATTTGCTCCTGAAATGCCAGTGCCGTGCAAACCGCGACTTGCAACCGGATAGGGACGTGAGCCAAGCACCAAAAACGAACGACGACCACCTAACCGAAACGTGGGAGGCCAAACTCGTTCTCGAGGACCTGGAAGACAAGCGACAACTCGTCTCCAGGGACAAGAGGGCAGTCAAAGCCAGAGGGTTCCTGGACTAGGGAACCCTCCCACCTTAGGGTGATACCGGGCTTCGCTGGGAACACTGTTTCGAAATACACGTTTATCTCTCTCTCTCTCTCTCTAAATCAATGCAGTTATCCGAGGTTGGTGTTCAGTGAAATGGGGCATATTCATCTGCTGGCAACAATTTTGACGCAGCCCATCGTTCCTTTTGTCACAAGTAACAAAAAGCTAATGGTTATGCTTCGCTAGACGTTTTAAGAACGAGTCAGATGATTTGAGACAGTGATGAATATCAAGTAAGACACTCTGTGAACAATATTTTTTGATCGTGAGCGCATCGCTTTGCCAACGGAAGAGTTTTGCTTTCTGGAATATCTCCATGTGAGAACTTTTGAATAAAGGCAATCGCAGCTGTATATTTAGAGTTTTTCTGAATAAGAAAGTCGGCAGCAGCCGCGCTTTGTGGTAATCAGTTTCACGCGAAGAAGCCACCAAGTAGTCGTGTATGCTGCATTGTTCACTTGGAGCCAAGCGTTACGGGGTGGATCGACGTTTTTTGTAGTGTGGGCTTACCTGCAACATTGGGGGGCGCACATTCTGGGCTTACCTGGAACGTCGACTGCGCTGGCGTTTATTGGGCCCCTCACCAACCTCTCAAAATACAAAAAAAAACGAGCGCATTATTCTCTCCTGGTGTTTCTCGTCTTTCTTGCACACTTTCGTGACGCAGGCAGTGATTCCCCTGACGTACATAGTATACATGCTGTCGATTGGTCCATATACGCGAAATATCAGATGTGAATTGTCTCCTGCACTGTTTTGCCATCCAGCCACCCATCCCTTTTTCCTTGTCTAACACGTCTATCGTGCGCGATGAACTTATTTCACTTCAATTTGGGTGTTTCCGACTGCGCAGGCTGCGATAACAGCGTGTAGCCGAGCAGCGCGAAATCCTGATAGCCTCGAGCGCTTAGTGCTGACATTCTTCACGTGCTTTTAAGAAATAAGTGGCGAGGAGGATATATCGCCTGTAGGAAGGGTAGCGAAGGCGAATAGAAAACAACTCCCTCGTGTTTGAACGCCGCGTGGTGATTGACCCTTTTTAAACAGAAACTGGTGCTCTGACGTAATGTCAGCACACATTTTAGAGCACATACGTCAGCATTATCGAGATGAAGTGAACTTTACAGTGCGAAGATGAGATAATCATACGTAAGTTTCGTAACTTTCGGTGCCGATGGAAGTAATGACGCTGGAGAGCGGCGGAACGGTCACCTGCTCTTCTGTCACATTCAAGGCATGGTGCCCAGGCGTCGCGTGGGGCGGGAGCACTTTTTCTCAGGTTAGTGTTTTCGACTTAGATCTCAGGTAGATGACGGCGCCGTGGTTACTTAGGCAGTCCATTCCCAGTTTCACATCTCTGGAGCAGTATTGCAGGATTACAAAGCTGGCAGGATAAGTCCTTTTATTAATGGTGACTCTCGCCGTGCAGACTCCTATCGGCGTTATTAGGTGGCCTCCAGGAGACCGGATTTTCAGTCCACTCCAAATGGTCATTACGATCTTCAGCTTTGCGGCGAATGGCCCACTGACGGCGGAATAGTCAGCCCCAGCGTCGACTATTCCGTGGCCGTCGATGAAAAGGTCGAGGTCGCTAGACTCTCGCATCGCGTTGCGGTTAGGTCACGGTGTCGGATCACCGCTGCATCGATTTGTTGCGCTGCTTCTATGCTGCGTCGTCTGGTCTTCCTCGGTCCGTGAGGTTTCGTCGGGGAGCTCTGTCTGCTTCGCGTCGTGTTCAGCAGGTTTGGTCGTGGCGTCGTCGGCAACGGAGGGTCTTCACTAGTTCGTCGTACAGTAACCATTCTTCCATCGGTTGCTGCCCTTAGTTTTCCGGATAATAAAAGAAAAACACCGACCAAGGTAAAGGCACAAAACATTTAAAAATTCGTCTTGACAGCCTCACAGGATTCTTGTTCACAATGACTACAAACGGCGTAGTAGGATGTTCTTGAAGACCAGCATATTACGCTGTTTGCGGTCTTTGTGAACAAGGCTCCTGTGCGGGCGTCGAAACGTCTTCTTTTTAAATGTTTGTGCATTTTACCTTGGTCGGCGTTTCTCTTTTAATGCACTGTGTTTGTCCCCAACCATACAGGATTCGTCAGACTCTTGAGAATAAATATTACAATTTTGATTAACCAATGCCATAAAAGTAAGGGCAGAGCTTTTGCCTTCTTGCTTGGTCTTCTAGCCAGAGGAAATAATTACGATAAATGCCTTGCACCCTCATATGGTTTACGTAGAATGGATAGTGTTTTTGCCAAATACAGAGTTATTTTGGGACATTCGAGCCAACAAGTCAACAGGAGCACTAAAGGTTGAAGAAGCTTTTCGCTGGAGCCGCAGGTCTAAACTGATTAGTTGATTACCATGATACCAGACCAGCTTCCAGTAGTGTAATCTCGTCAAAGATCAACAGTCCAGCTTCATTTTGCTGCGGATCTCTATTTTGTCAAGCTTACACTAGCACGTGCTGCGCATCAAAATTAAAACTTGCACGTAGCATCACCATACATACGAGGCGACAGCGTGAGCATCACGCCAGCCATGCGTTTTACCAATATACACGTAACATCCGTTCCGTAATTGCAGATGCGCCATGCGATATTTTGGGCCGCGTCGATGCGCATGAGCCTGGTTTGGGGGGGGGGGGGCAGGGTGGCGCCAAGCGCATCAGCTGACGCGGGAGAAACGCTAGGAAGCAGTTTAATTTATCTGTAAATATTAAGAAAGATGGCGACCTCATGCAACATAACAGAAGCGCTAAAGTAGCCAAAAATTTGTCATGGACCCAACCTCAATTTTTCGTAGCTAGACAGAGTCGAAAAATAGGCAATTTGTTGCAAAGTAGCCACCAACGGCAGCCCTGTGCACAACCGTTATATATCTGGACACATTCGATCATACTCTTGATTATGGGTTGTCAAAATGGATTCCGCAGAACCCAGGGGCTCCGTGAAGGACAACTTAGGGTTCCGCGAGCGGCCAAAATGAGTGCAACGAGCTCCCGTTTTACACCCATTAGCAACTAGCTTTATTTAAAATAGACAAGCGATTTAGCAGTGTATTTTACACTTAATGAAGTTATCGCATGCCGTATCCTCAACTCAGGTCTCTGCGGGCAGCGAGTGACCCACGTGGTTGCAGCACTAAAGGTTCGTCATCTAGCACGCGCCATGAAACTTTCACGATTTGTGCACCCTAGGTGACAGAAAGCGCGGAGCTCTGGTAATTTATTCTCGGGAGCAAATGCTACCGTGAGAAAAAGGGGCCAACGCAGGCACTGTTAATTTTGTTTTCTGGTTGCCCGCGCCAAAAGGCATTGTCACCTACCCCCCTCCCCCCGCCCCCGTTTCTGTCTGTCTTTTTGCTCAAGAAAAAAGTTAGAGGTTCCGCGGCCCTCTCGAGATGCCATTGCGGTTCCTAAAATGCGAGCAAGTTTGAGAACCTTTGCTCTAGATCAAACTCCCGCTTTTGAGTGTAACATTATAAACTTGAACATGGAATACTGATCGTTTAGCTGATTTGAGGCTTCAAGACACATGCACAGTCTTTTAATGCAAATGTGGTCATTGCTGTGAGAACACACTTACTGACATTAAACTAAAAATTCAACAGGGTTCTAATTTCGCCTAAATATAATGCCAAAACTACTACACGCTGGCGCGCAGTTCATTTCGGCGCGCACTTACACTGTCTGCAACTTACATTGTCGAGAGTGTAAGTGCGCGCCCAAATTCAATGAATGCGTAGTTTTGTACCGAAATAGGAATGAAGAAATGCGTCTGATGATTGAGGCATGGCATATCAATAATAGCGGTAGCGCATGCGTGAGCCTACCGTCGAATAACTTGCGTAAAGATCAAATCAAATGCCTTAACAGTTCTCTTTCACGTAGACCACCACGTGTGCCAGATTGATAACTTCGTATATCGCATGGGCATGCGCAGATAAGTTTTCGTCTCTTCTTTATTTTCTGCTATTGTGCGCATCTTCAGTTGTTAGGAGGCGTTTGTGGTGCCCTGACTTTCTTCTTCTGTCCGTGTTTACACGCCCTGTTTTTCAGAATGAATACGTACCAACCAGCTCAGCTCTGGGTTATTCTAAGTGTCAACCACTTCATTTCCAACAAATTCTAGAGGATGGCGTTACAATGCAAGCATGTGGTATCGAGAAGCTAACTTTAAATGTTGTCCACAATATTTTACATAATAGATAATCTGAAAAGAGCGACAAGTTCATGCAATCCTGCTGCTTCCAGACAGACTGAGCATGCCAGTGATAACTTTTGATTGTTATTTCCCACCAGGCACGCAGCCGGAAACTGGAAGCGGTGAGAGTGGTAAGCGTTTTTTAATAATTTGATTCGGCACAATTAATTGATTTATACCAAGTAGTAAAAGTTCGATGTACTGCCTCATTTTCTATTCTGTCTTTACACTGTCATTCAAGAATCGACAGAGAAACCTGCAGAATCAGGTAAGCTTTCCTTCGTCCATTCTGATAAATGGAAATATTTTGCTTACCGTTTCGGCGGTTAATAAAAAACTTTGTGTCGCCCACGTAACATAGGTACGGATTACTTGTTCTATAACAATAGTGACACAAATCCCGGCAGAGGCAGGTGAGAGGTTAAGCTTTTATCAGCAAGAAATAGATAAATTCACAAAAAAAGATTAATCCTTTCTTCTGTTCAGCTGTGCGGGTGCTTGTGAGAATCTGTAAGTGGTATTTAATTCACAGTTAGAGACAGCACTATGAGAAGCTTGGCCGTAGCCTAGTTATTCAGTAGTATATATGGTCCTTAAGTTTCACTGTTACGCTGTGTAGAGCTTTATACGTATACTGCACAGATCTGTTGTGCCATGGCGCCACGACCACAAGAGGGTATTATTCGGTAGGTATGCTCTGTCGCGGCCGGGACATGTTGCATGTTTGAATGCCTACCTTTTAGCTGTCTTTTTTTTTTTTTTTTTGCTCTCCATTGAAAGCCAATTTAAAACTTATTTTCACTTGCCGATTCGATTGGCATTATTATGAGGACAATGTATACAAGCGTCCAGTGTGTGGACACCGGTCCGGCTGCAGCAACAAGACAACGAAGGTGTAAAAATTTTACTGCATAAGCAACATAAGGACGAAAGAGGAGGGACACTATACGTAGCTAACTTTCGACAAAATGGTTTATTTAACACGAGCTCAAAATTTATACTGCGTTGAAGAACGCGCTCTTACTCCAGCGTGTGAGCGTCTCCCTCATATAAGTTTTTGCATCGCGGGCAACGAACAGTTTAGTTGCACGTTAGTGCACGTGTAGTGTCCATCCTTTTTCGTCCTTGCGTTCATTTTGTAGTAAATGTCTCGCCATCTGTTACCGACAAGGCCGAGTTTCTATCCTTGTGGAGTAGGTGTAGTTTTGTTCTTCGAAAAGTTTGATCCTGGCTATTGATCAAACTTGCGCCCTGTCGAGCTCAATCCTTTTATATTACAATCAGGGGTATTGGACCACTCGTCAAATCGGCCAATCAACTGAACAATTTGACGCCATGCGCGACTGATTTAAAAAAGTCACATTTTCACCGCGAGGGTGAAGCAGTGAACGCGATAGCAACAAATTCTAATGTTATTCGAAGTGAGGCTGGCAGCTAACTCTTTTAGATCCGATCCCACGCAAGTCTACAAAATGCTGGTTTAAGAGCATACGGCCGCTCCAGGGACACTGTTCGTCGCCCGCTGTCAGCTGCTGAGATTGCGAGATAACGCGTCCGCCAGCGACGACCGCGCTCGTAAAACCAAAGGTCGCAGTGGCTGCATGAGGGACAACCCCCCCCCCTCCGCATCTTTCCGCGCTTGTTAAAGACGCGCGGGTCGTTTCCTCTCCTTGAGCATTCCCCGGCTCGTCGAACAAGCGGGGGGATCTTATCGCATACGCCTCGGAGCGACGTTGTCGCCCCCCGCTCCCACTGTTACCCGCGGGTATTTTTCTTCGTGGCTTTTACTTATATATATATATATATATATATATATATATATATATATATATATATATATATATATATATATATATATATATATATATATATATTGCAACGGGTATGAGCCGAGGAAGAAGACGTGAGCTGGTGTAGTCTACCGACGCTGCCATTACCCCACCGTCAACCTAGCCCTGTAAATTAACATACTTCAGCCTTAATCGTAACAGTTTTGTGGTGGAGGTGCTGGGTAGTTCGACCAAGACGACGGAGCAGCTGCCGCTAGGTCTACGCCGAAGCCGACGCCTCGCTCGACTGCCCCCAACGCTACCGGAGGTCGTGATGTCCAACAACGGCGAGCAACAGTCATCTTCAGCTCCTCCGGCAAGGACAACCGGTGCCTGGATGCATCAGATGGAGCCAGGCCCTTTCTCAAGGAAAACCCGGCGAGGACGTGGAGGAATGGCTCACCCACTACAAGCGTGTGAGCAAGTGGAACAGGCTGGAATCCCGCGTCTCAGCTAGAGCATGTCGCTCTCTTCCTGAGGGACACTGCGCTTGTGTGGTTCGAGAACCACGAAGAATCACTAACATCCTGCGATCGCTTCGCTACGGAAATAACAGAGTGCTTTGGCGATTCCACCACGAAAAGAAAGCGGGCAGAACAGACATTGCTTCAGCGTGCTCAAGTGCCAGGTGAGACTTGCACTATGTACATAGAGGAGATCCTCAAGTTGTGCAAGACGGTAAATCCTCGAATGTCCGAAGAGGACAAAGTTGGGCACCTTCTGAAAGGAGTCGCCGAGGACGTCTACAACTACTTGATCGGCAAGGAGAGTCTCGCTTCGGTCGCTGACGTAATTAAGCATTGCCGCACATTTGAGACCCTGAAGCTACGCCGTATCGCGCCGAAGTTCGGCAGGTTACCAAAGTTGCAACGGTTGCAAGCGTTGAGGAGAGCTACAATTTTCAGTTTGACCTTGCGGCAACTGTGAGGCAAATGGTCCGCGAAGAACTTGAACGGCACAACAAATCAGTGAACGCCGAACAACTTGGTTGCGCTTTTAACGCCTTCAACCAACCACACGAACCTGCAACGACTGTCTCCTCGCTGTCGGCCATGTCAGGCGTTGCAGACAGCCGAGTCGATCAGCTCCGACAGCACCGACGTTCCTTTCCCGACGACATGACGCACGACCAACGCACCCGCAGGGGATACGACCATGAACCGGCACTCAGAAGACCGTGTTTACTACTCGCAGCGTCCCAGAGCTTATCCTGGAGCCTACAACTTCCGGTCGCCCATCGCCTGTCTGCTACAGCTGTGGTGCCATAGGACATATCTCATGTTTTTGTCGTCGGCGCCGCCAGACTAGATACGGCCCACCATCGCCTTGGCCTAACTTTGAAGATGGCGTTAACGATGACCGTTGGCCGACAGAACCTCGTGCATCAAACCCCACAGGCTCGCCACCCATGAATTCTTTCCGTCCTTACAACAGGAGGAGTGACTCGCCAGCATCAGACCGCAGCATGACGCCACCACCCAGTCGCCAACGCCGTTCTCCGTCACCGTCGCTGCGGCGACGGTTCTACGCCACCACCACCGTCGGGAAACTAGCCGGCGCGGCCGATGGAGGTAAGGTCGCCGGCCAGTCTCCGTCTCTGCGAACTACTCCTCTTCCTGTTATGATGGTCAAGAACAAAGTTTGTGTGTTCATCGATAGTGTACCTGCAACTGCGTTAGTGGATACTGGTGCTACAGTTTCCGTCATGAGTGTGACATTTAAAGAAAGGCTTGGTCGCAAAGTTATGTTCCCGTGGAGTGGTGGTGTGACATTTCGTGGTGTCAGTGGAGAGTGCCTTGCGCCCCTTGGTATTTGTATTGCCAGTGTTTCACTCGGGGAGAAAGTTCTTAAAACAGAATTTCTCGTACTACCGCGGTGCACTCATGATGTGATTCTCGGGATTGATTTCCTTCAGGATTGTGGTGCTTCCGTTAACTATGGCACCGGCGAAATTACACTGAATGACGCACTTCTCTCCACTCTTGCCGATACATCTTTGCCTGAGAAAAACTATTTTGTTGCATCGAACGATTTGCTCCTCCAGCCATGGTCGCTGTCACGTGTTCCGGTAAATATCGCTGCTGCCGACCTTTTATCATTTGGCGCACAAGTCCACCCAGTCGCGTCGTGTCGCGCAAAGAAAGACGTACTTGTGCCACGCTCCCTCGTGACGGTAGTGGATGGCGCCTCACATTTGTGGGCTTTCAATTGTTCTTCTGTCCCTGCCATTATTCCACGCGCCATGAAGCTAGCTCAATTCGACGAAATCACTTACAGTTCAATCACAGTTTTAAGTGATGAAGAGCAGGCGCATACTAGTGGTGCCAACCAAAGCCCTAGATCATGCGGATGATCAGCAAGTCACTGCTCTCACATGAACGCCACGCCCTTGCACAAGTTCTGCGCACACACCTTTCTGTGTTCGATTTCGCACAAGGTGACAAGCAGGCTTCACTACCGCGTTCTCGTGCTCGTCACAGAATTAACACCGGATCTACCCACCCCATTCGGCAAAAGCCTTATCGCGTGTCATCGACAGAGAGGACAGTCATCGCTGAACAGGTGGCAGACATGTTACGTAAAGGTGTTGTTCAAGAGTCCTCTAGTCCGTGGGCAGCACCAGTGATCTTAGTGAGGAAGAAGGATGGATCGTGGCGGTTCTGTGTCGACTACAGGAAACTAAATGCAGTCACCAAAAAGGACGTGTATCCGCTTCCGAGAATTGATGATGTCATATCGATTGTCTTCATTCGGCTGCCTACTTTTCATCACTGGATTTGCGATCAGGGTATTGGCAGATACCCATGCACCCAGACGACAAGGAGAAAACGCCAGACGGCCTTTCGTGACGCCAGACGGCCTTTATGAATTTAATGTTATGCCGTTCGGCCTTTGTAATGCGCCAGCGACATTCGAACGATTTATGGACACTATACTTCGCGGCCTAAAATGGGAAATTTGTTTGTGCTATCTAGATGATGTGGTGATTTTTGGCAGCACATTAAGTGAGCATAACAGACGTCTAAGTCTTGTTCTGGATTGTGTCCAAAAGGCCGGCTTCATCCTAAACTCTAAGAAATGTCATTTCGGTGAAACGGAGACGTTAGTACTTGGGCATCTGGTCTACAAAAGCGGAGTGAGGCCGGATCCACGAAAGATTGAGGCCGTCAGTTCCTTCGAACCACCGAAGTCAGTGCGGGAGCTGAAGAGCTTCTTAGGACTATGCTCATACTTCCGTCGCTTCGTTCCAAGGTTCACCGACGTGGTGCACCCCCTAACTTGTCTTCTCCAATAAGACGTTCCTTTGAAGTGGACTTCGGCTTGCGACGACGCTTTCCGGCAGCTAAAGTTCCTATTAATGTCGGGTCCAATACTGCGTCACTTCGATGCGTCCTCGCCAACGGAAGTGCACGCTGATGCTAGTGGCATCGGTGCCGTACTAGTACAGCGGCATAAAGGAGCTGAACACGTAGTGGCTTATGCTAGTCGCTCTTTCAATAAGGCTGAGCGCAACTATACTGTGACGGAGCAAGAATGCTAAGCAGCTGTTTTTGCGGTACACAAATTTCGGCCTTACATCTACGGACGCCCGTTCACTATTGTTACCGACCACCACGCTTTATGCTGGCTGGTGAATCTCCGTGACCCGAGTGGACGACTGGCACGATGGGCTCTGCGACTACAGGAGTACGACTTCGTGATCTCGTACAAGTCTGGTCGCCGCCACGCAGATGCAGACTGTCTCTCCCGCCTTCCTCTGACAACGACGGAGTGTGACGAAGACAGTTTTGATGACTGTTTTGCTGCCATTTCTTGGACATTCCCAGATTCGAGGACTTTCAGGGCAGAGCAAGGAAATGATATCAGTCTGGAACCACTATTTGTCACTGCATCGCGCCCTGGAGCCACCGGTCGCTTTTGCGTTCGTGACGGCCTTCTTTACAAGACCAATTTTTCGCCTAAAGGGGCACGCTTCCTTCTGGTCGTGCCACAGAGTCTGCGATTGGACATACTGAGAGCCATGCACGACGATGCGACTGCTGGTCATCTGGGGTTCATCAGAACTTTGAACCGGATTCAAGAGCGCTTTTACTGGCCCAGAATGCGAGACACAGTCAAGCACTATGTCGCAAGTTGCGAACAGTGTCAACGCTACAAGCGCCCTTCGACTTCTCCACCGGGTCTTCTCCAACCACTGACACCGCTTCGTCTGCCATTTGAACAAGTAGGAATCGATCTTTTGGGCCCATTTCCACGATCGTCTAACAACAATCGATGGGTGATAGTATGTGTGGACCACCTCACCCGCTACGCCGAAACGGCGGCCATACCATCATCAACAGCTGCATGCGTTGGAATGTTTTTTGCTTCGATTCATTATTCTTCGGCATGGTCCTCCCCGTGTGATTATTAGTGATCGCGGTCGTCAGCTCGTTGCGGACGCTGTAGAAGAACTGGTTCGGCTGTGCAACTCGCAGTTCCGCCATTCGACGCCTTACCACCCTCAAACAAATGGACTTGTGGAGCGTACGAACAGAACTCTAACTAACATGCTGGCTATGTACGTATCTTCCGACCACAAAGACTGGGATGATGTTCTACCTTTCATCACTTATGCTTACAATACTGCAAAGCATGAGACGACTGATTACAGCCCTTTTTATCTCCTTTACGCACGTCCGCCGCTAAGCTACATCGACACGATACTACCGTTCGACTATCATAGCGAGTACTCTGTCGCCAAGACGCTATGTCTTGCCGAAGAAGCCCGGCGAATTGCTCGTATTCGTACTGTGGCATCACAGTACCGATCAAAAGAACGCTATGACAGCCGACATCAGTCAGTCTTGTACAGCAAAGGAGACTTTATGTGGTTGTGGACCCCGCAACGTAAGCGTGGCTTATGCGAAAAGTTATTACCCCAGTACACGGGCCCCTTCGTCATTGATGACCGCTTGAGCCATTTGACGTACGTGGTCGCACGCTTGACCTCGGCTGGTCGTCGGTCAAGCCGGACCCAGCTGGTACATGTTGCCCGTCTCAAGCGGTTTTACCCGACACATTCCCAGTGATTCGGACTCGCCCAACGGGCTTCGTCTGGGAACCGGGGATTGCAACGGGTATGAGCCGAAGAAGAAGAAGAGGAAGAGGACGTGAGCTGGTGTAGTCTACCGACGCTGCCATTACCCCACCGTCAACCTAGCCCTGTAAATAAACATACTTCAGCCTTAACCGTAACAATATCTATATATATATATATATATATATATATATATATATATATATATATATATATATATACACATATACGGGACATGACGGCAAAAATCAGCCGAGAGTGTCCATATAATTGCTATCGCAATAAAAACATGGATGTATTTTGAATAAACGTGAGCTAAATATTATCAAAAACATTTTATACAACAGACAATGCTACAACGCGTAAGAGTTCATGTGATCATGCTGCTTCCAGAGAGACTGAACTTGACAGTGCTAACTTTCTTGATCGTTTTTTCCCACCAGACGCGACGCCGGAAACTGCAGGTGTTGAGAGTGGTAAGCCTTCTTTAATAATTTGATTTGGCAAAATTGAGTTATACCAAGTAGTAAAAACAGGATATACTGCCTTATTTCATACAATCTCTTTTACACTCTCATTTAAGCGCCGCCAGAAAAACCTGCAGGATCAAATAAGCTTTCCTTCGTCTATTCTGATCAACTGCAGTATCTTGCTTATCTTTTTTGGCGGTTAATAAGAAACTCTCCATTACGCATGTAACATGTGAACGGTTTAATTATTCTATACCTGTAGCACCACAAATCTATGCAAACGCAGGTGCGGTTAGGTAGGCTTTAGTGGGCGATAAATTGATAATATTAAAAAACTATAAATTCTTCCTGTATACATTTCCGCGGCTCTTCGTGATCATTTCTTTGTGGTATTTATTTCACCTTTAGAATCATCAGCATAAAAAAATCGGCCTAAACGAAACTATTTCAGTGGCATTCAAGGTCCTTAAGTTTCACTGTTTTGCAATGGAAAGCTTCATATACTGCACAAATCTCACACACCATAGCGCCACAGCCCCAAGAGGTTATCCTTTTGGCAGGATTGGTCTTTCGCGGCCGGTACATCTTTCACGTTTAAACACCCACATTTTAGCTGCGTTTTAGCTCTGCATTAAAAACCAATTGAAAACATATTTTCGTTTTGCGGTGGATGGATGGATGGTGGAACTTTATTATAGTCCTGAGAGACGCGACTAGCGCGCAGTGGGCTTCTCCCACGTTGGGCCGGGCAGGCTAAGCCTGACCGCCGCATCGTGGGCTCTCTGGACGGCCCTAAAGCTGATCCCCCCTTGTTGGGGCTTCTGATGGCGGAGCACCACTTGGCTGGGTTGGCTTGTTCACTGCCCAGTAACGAGGGGCATCGCCAGAGCATATGCTCTAAGTTAGCTACTTCCCCACAACGGGCACATGAGCTTGTAGTGTGAGTATCCGGATAAATTTTGTGAAATAAGGCCAGATTTGGATATGAATCAGTCTGCAGGAATCTAAGCGTCATGGCCTGGGCTCTGTGTAGTTTTCTGTGAGGACGGGGGTAGACCCTCCTGCTTAGGTAGAAGTGCTGCGTTTGCAATAACAATCTTGTGAGAGCGCTATATACAAGCTTGGAGCTCGTGGGTGCCGCTGCGGCTGTACGAAGATGACAATGAAGGTATAAACATTTTTACCACTTATGCAACACAAGGACAAAAGAGGAGGGACACAATGCGAGGCTAAATTTGGGGCAAAATGGTTTATTGTCCACGAGGCAAAAAATCTACACAATGGTGACGACCGCACTTTCATTGGAGCATGTGAGCCTCACCACTATATAAACTTCGCATTGTGTGGAAACAACAATTTGATTACACGTCAGTGGACGTGTTTTGCGGTAAGGTTTTAGTAAGCGGTAACATATGCGGTAACAATTTTAGTAAGTGTTACCAACAAGACCGAAATCTTACGTTTCTGGAGTGTGTCCAGCTTGTTTTTTTGAAAGGTTTCACGCTGGCTAAGCATGAAAACTGCGGCTCGTGGGGCTGAGTCCGCTGATATTACAATAAGTAATATTTGGACGATTCAGCAAATGAGGCAATCAGCTGAAACTTTTCGAGATGTTGAGCTAGTAATTTAAGAAAGAAATGAGTGTCACACGCTGCCTTACCTCATAATGTTTTTTCTATGACAGGACGCACGAGAACGGCAGTCGTTGATAAAACGGGTATAAAATGTTCTTTCTGATATCAGTGCCTATAAATGCTTATCGTACAAACTTAAACCTAAGGGTAACGTTTCAATACATTCATGGCTCCCAATAGCAAAAGTAATAACAGAATGCATTTGATTTTATTGTATTGGTTGATAGGATGAAGGATGACTATGTATTCAATTTACAGTCAAGGTAACCTTCGTATTACGAAAATGTTGAGGAAGTTGTTCCAAAGAGGCCCTCACGAAGAAATAAATCACATAATGTGCTCGTTGTTAATACTCCACAGAGCTGAGTGATTTCCTTATCTCAATAGCACGAAGTCAGTAATAAAGCGCAACACACATATTGCTTGCAGCCGCCGACACGTGAAGATTGTTTCAGCTGTTCCACAGACATTTTTGCAGCTAGCAAATTTTTTACCGTGAGTGTCTCGCAGAATATCATTAGTTATTTTTATTTTGCGGTTGCTTAAATTACACATAAATCGCATAAAATTCAGGAGGAGAGGACTCTGGAAACAACGCTTTTGCTATGTCTATTATTCTGTAAGTCTTTTATTTGCTTGATTATATGGAATTCATATGAAGTTAGTAGAATAGCATTTCGAGAAATAAAACGCAATTCATTTGCTTACCATTGGAAGAAATAAAACACAAATAATACGCAATAAAGCGCAAACCACTGAAATCACTGGAGCAGGCCCGTAGCCAGGAATTTATTTCGGGGGGGACCCACTTATTGAAGGCCTGGAAAAACCCCTATTTTCATTATTGATTCTGGGTAAAACACCCTCCTCCAGCCGAATTTCGGGTGGGGGGGTCCCTAGCCCTCCCCCCCTGGCTACGGGCCTGTACTGGACATTCTTTGCCGCACAGTCGACCTCAAATTTTCGGTAGAAAGTAGTTTCTTGGGCTTCTGTAATCAAACACTGCTTAATGAACAAAAGATGTACGACGTGAACAAAAATAACATGTCAGACATTTTCTGGAGAGCTGTGTGATAAATATGCTTCACAGTGACAATAAATACACAAAACCGCGTGACTTGACACTGCACTCACCAACCGCTTCAAAAAATAAAGCGACAAGGGAAATCAGGCGCCTTTGACGCATATTTGTCCACCGTTTGATACGTCGCGGAGCCTGTCTGAAGATTTTAAGGCTAAAGCATGAGATTTCTCATCAAACGCGAAAATCGAGCTCCGTGTCCTGGGGCGTCGACGTCAACACGAATGATGCAAAGTAATCTCTAGTGAAGACGTCACCACATGACGTCATCATAACAGCACAGATCACAAAAATTTTGGCATCTTTATGACGTAATCATGGCGTAACTATGCCGTCACATGCTGGCCTCATGGCATGACATCATCGCTTTGACATACGTGGGCTGATCATGGAGGCATTGCAAAATCAGGTCAGATGCAGAAAGCTTGCAATATCTGTGATCTTAGAGCAGTGTCAAAACACATTAGGTGCAGAAATATCTCGGAGGTGGGCAAGAGAAGTTCAAGACATCGAGTGAGAAGACAAACGCGAAGATGGCTCTCGTTGTTGAGTCGCCTTCGGTGAATGCATAAGGCTCCCTGTCACTTTTCCTCTTCATGCAGCCTGTATATAACATTGAGCTTCCACCTGTCGATATTAAACTATACTTAAGATTGTCAGAAGAGCGATGCTACAAGATACCTTCCACCAATAATTATTGAGACCAAATACCCAGGGGCAAATTTTTGCTGTATTTAGCTCTTCGGGTATAGATCAAATCGACGAAGGTGCTGTCCGCATTTCTTTTTTCTTTTTGCGTGGGAATTGTTTCCATGTTCAAACGGCTAAAACTGCGACACAGAAAGGGACTGAAACTCATTTCTTATCACTATCATTAAAGCTCGTAATTAAAGCGCACAAAATTGGAGAATAGATACTCGCATACCGTTATTCTTACACTGCTAGATACACCGGTATTGCAGGTGCACATTCGGTGCGTTGTGTAAGTGCTGACTACTAAGTTCTACACGTGATATATATTAAGGTAAGCTTGTGTAAAAAGACGCCAAGCGAGAATTCCCGGTGCTACGAAAAATCAACTGTGTTTGCAAGCCTTTGTTTTTCAGGCGTACGGGTCAACTTCGTTCCATCACTTCAAAATTATTAGACATTTGTCTGGTTCGCCGTCTGCAGAAATAATACGTTTCAAAATGTATATTTCAGAAGGAGCAGAAGCCCCACAAGTTGCCACCGGTCAGTTGAATATTTTTTTTACTTTCTTGAATTTCACAGCTTACAGCTTACAATGTTCCCAGGAATTAGACTGCTAAATATTTAAAGCAAGTCACCACTGTTTGGTTTTTACGGAAAATGCAAAGCTATCATGGCTTATATTCTTCAATAGAATTACAAAACTTCTACAGCGAACTGTACATAAATATTAACCTAAGTAAAAATCTGATGTACCAGACAATTTGCTTCACTTTATTAAATATTTTGTCGTCATCTCATCAGCTCACTTCGCATACGGGGTGGCCATTTTTTTCAATACAATATGTCCAGCGTCTTTCAACAGGTCTGACGTTACCTGATCCTCACCAACAGCTTTGCCTCTTAGCATTTCATCTAGGGCTTTCTTTACTTCCCCCTGCCGTTACTGGTGGGACCTCCACTTCCTTTGGGCTACTACTGCATCTTACGTTATCATCTTCGTTGTCTTGTCTGCTGTACAGATCTCTGTAGAACTCCTCCCTACTTCAACTATCCTATCCATATTGGTAGTGACCTTGCTTTCCTTGTGCCTTAATGCATACATCTGGTGTTTGCGTATGCGCAGTTTTGTCTTCATAGCTTTTAGACTTCTTCCGTTCTTTAGAGCATGCTCAATTCTCTCCATCTTATACCTTCTTATGTCGGCTACCTTACGTCTATTGATTAACTTCGAAAGCTCTGGCAGCTCTTGACGAGTAGGGTACCACTGTCTTCTAAGAAGGCCTGCATCATCTTAATACATAAGGGGAGGTAAAGAACTTGAAAAATTACAGGCTGAGCAGCTTACTGTGCGTTGTGTACAAGCTATTTAGAAAAGTAATAGCTAATATAATGAAGGCGACATTTGAGTTCAACCAACCAAAGGACCAAGCCGGGTTTCGTACAGGCTACTCGACAATACACCACATTCATACTGCTAATCAGGTAATAAAGAAATGCACGGAATACAACGAACCCCTGTACATAGCCTTCATAGATTACAAAGATGCGTTTGATTCGGTCGAAATAGTACAAGACATGCAGGCATTACGGAATCAGGGTGTTGACGTAGCATATATAAACATACTGGAAGAAACTGACAGCGTATACACAGCCACAGTACAAGGGAAGCGACAGAATCCCAATAAAAAAGGATGTAAGGCAGGCAGACACGATTTCCTCAATGCTCTTCACGTTTTTACAGGAAGTTTCAGGGCCCTGGATTGGGAAGTGTTAAGGATAAGAGTTAATGGAGAGTATCTTAGTAACCTCTGATTGGCAGATGACATTGCACTGATGATTAACTCAAGGGACGAATTACAACTCATGATTACTGAATTTTTGGACAAAGAAAGCAGAAGAGTAGCTCTGAAAATAATATGCACACAGCTAAAGTAATGTGCAACAGTCTCGGCAGAGAACAGCGCTTTGCGATATGTGGCGGGACACTGGAAGTTGTAAAGGAATACGTCTACTTAGGTTATGTAGTAACAGCGGAGCCGGACCATGAGAGTGAAGTAACTCGAAGAATCTCGCTTGTACGTAACTCGAAGAGTGGTATCTCGCTTGTATACCGCAGCGTCTGGTTTCCTCTCTCGTGCTGACGCGCAGGCGGGCTGGGAGCGCCGCAGCCCACCGAAGGTCGAAGGATATTTTTTCTCGCTTCCTCCCGTCACCCCGTTCAGAGCAGCCGCTTGTCGAGTTTTCCTTCTTTTTCTTTCTTTTTCACCGGGTTTTCCAACATCCGGGTTTTATACCGTGGGTTGGCACACGCCGCCCCTGCCCAGTTCTTTATCCACAAGGGTACAGTGAGTGTGCATGCGGAGCCGATCGGCCACATTGAGGGTGCGGAGGCTCTTCCTTTTAGTTTCATTTTGATATGATGGTATAACAACATAAGCGAAGTCAATCTGTGGTCGAAGTGCTGCGTGAACCCGAGCCCTACGGCCCGAAGTGTGCTCTCTGCAGCATTCCGCGTGACAATGTATATCAGTCGACGAGACGAAGAAATCATTGATTACCACGTTCATGAATCTATTAAGCACTCTGAGAAATGTGAGCTGTTAGGGACTTTGAGAAACGCTTCCTTCGCCCGCGCAGTTGCATATATGCCCTCCAGCACTAAAACCGTTACAGAAAGTTTCGGAAAAAATAAGGAGATAACATGCCAGAGAAAGTGAAATAGGAGTTTTTTTGTTCTTCGACTGAATTTGCCGAGTGGCGTCAGATAGTGAACTTACCTCATTTCTCCCACATAGTTTCTGGACGAAGTGAAATTGAGGAAACAGAGGAAACTGAACCTTATAACACCGATCTTATTACACCCTAAGGGAGTATGATCCAAATTCCGGGAGGATTGTAGCCCTTAAAACGTCCAATTTGGCTAGTTTGCGCTTGCTGTGTGAAGCGGACTGTGAACTATCTGCTACTCTGGGGGGTTTCTAATTCATGTAAAAAGCGCAAGATGGAGCCCATCACCGTCATGGGAGAGCCCATGATGGGGCCCTTCTCCATCATGCGCCAGCGTCTGGTTGCCGCAGCAGAGTGATACAAATGTCTCGTAATCATGCAAGCTGCTAGTAGTACACGCCACTTTAATGCGCCGAGTTAATGGTCCTCATCATCATCATCATCATCATCAGCCTGTCTACGCCCACTGCAGGGCAAAGGCCTCTCCCATGTTTCGCCAATCAACCCGGTCCTGTGCTTTCTGCTGCCACGTTGTACCTGCAAACTTCTTAATCTCATCTGCCCACCTAATTTTCTGTCTCCCCCCTCACGCGTTTGCCATCTCTTGGAATCCAGTCAGTTACCCTTAGTGACCAGCGGTTATCCTGACCACGAGCTACGTGCCCGGCCCATATCCATTTCTTCTTCTTGATTTCAACTATGATATCCTTAACCCCCGTTTGTTCCCTGACCCACTCTGCTCTCTTCCTGTCTCTTAAGGTTACACCTATCATTTTCCTTTCCATCGCTCGCTGCGTCGTCCTCAGTTTAAGTTGAACCCTCTTTGTAAGTCTCCAGGTTTCTGCTCCGTAGGTAAGTACAGGTAAGATGCAGCTGTTATATACCTTCCTCTTGAGGGATAGTGGTAGACTACCATTCATGATTTGATAATGCTTGCCGAATGCTTGATAATGCTTGCCGAGTTAATGGGATAAGTATCAAACGTTACAAAAGTAAGTGCTTGTGACTGTCAACGTGTGGCTCCTGAAATAACAACCCCCCACAACTTCGAAGCCTGTAAAGAAAAGGCTTACTGACATCAGCGGCCTTCAGGATGGCTGATGAAAACTGCAGGCTTGAGTGGAAACGTTGCCGGCAAATCCCGTCGACAAGAATTAGTTTATAAGCAAAAATATTTGCCGCCTGAACAATGTACCATCTATAAGCACTATTACAATAAAACAGTTTAAAAAGAACTATAAAATAACATTCCCCTGCCAGACTTTAAACTTGTAATCTCCTCATGCTCAGCCGAATTCTCTATCATTTCCCAAGCCGCAACATGCCAACCTAGGCGTTAAATAAGCAGTAAAATCAGAGCACACCGTTTTACTTCTTGAAGGGTTGCATACTGAAGAAAGACACGGTACATGTTTTTCCAAAGAATACTTTCGTCTTCATAAGGCACAAACTGCTGCCGGTGATGAATGACATGCCGATAATAGGAACAGAGCTAAGTTTGTTTCAGAATTCACAACTTAGAAAAAATAGCAAATTCACCGAAGGGCCAGTGCAGTCTCTCAGCTGTCATTCCAAAGCTTAAGAGCGGTTTCTCGCTCTTTCCACTGGATGACATGCACATAATTTTTAAGCTGACTGTAATCTCATAGTATACATACGCGCGTACCTGAATGATTAATCTGTATTTTCTCGCGCATACCATAGTATACCAGTACAGCGGCCGTACCTGTGCACTGATTTGAAGCTCTGTCGATAGCAACAACTACAAAGGAGTAACAAATGATAAATCCAATATGCTGAAAAAGTATGTCGTTATGTTAGTTCAATAAGGCGAATCAATTTGCTTATCTGCGTTCTCGCATGTAGCTCAGCGAAGGCCTGACGATTTCAGTGAAAGAATCACTAGGAAAACATATAAAAAAATTCTCCTAAGCCTCAAAGCGCACGGAAATGCATGATTTTATGTTTTTCATAGGCATTCTCGCCGTTGTTTTAACCATCCGCATGCCATTTCAAAAATGCTTTAGTTTACGCGACATCCGAAATTGTAATAAGAAATAAATATACTAAATATATCCAGCACAGTCTCAACAAATTCATCATAATGGAACCTATATCTAGAGACAACTACTATGGGCATTACGCTTATGCCTACAGCTGGTGGTTTTTCCTTTTTTTTACAGCAGACACGCCGGAGGCAACTGAAACCGAAGGAAATCGTAAGCGTCGTTTTGAAACATTTGATTACGCGAAATCGAGGAACTGGAGTGCACAGAAAATGTCAATTTTGCTTGTCTCGTATTCTTTTTCCACAGAAGTTGCCCGAAATACCTGCTGGATCCAGTAAAATCGGCGTTATTTCTTTCGAAGGTTTCCAGCAAAATGTTCCACTGTAATGCTGTCGGAGCGAAAGCGAGTTTATGGAATATATATATTACAGGAATGTTTTTTTAGGCAATACAGATTTCTCATAAAAATGCTGTGACTGTAACGCCGCTGTCATCTTCGCAAACGAACTCTACACCAAGGCGAAAAGTCTTTGGCATGCCTAAAGTTACACTAAAACGAACATTAACAAAAACTCATAAAGATTTTAATTATTAAATTGACGACGGTTCTTTTTACTCAAATGTTGCAGCATGCGACCATTCACGGCTACTCGAAGTTTTTTTTTATTATTAATATTTCAAGGAACAAAACATGTGGAATCAGATGTTATTAATCGGAATTGAGGGTCCCAGTCTGGGTCCCAGCAGTGGAGCTATCTGGGTTACGTCAGACTGGAAAGCGCACGTGACAGTCTTTGAAAAAGGGCTCTCTTTCCTGATGTGCAAGTAGTTTCACAGGCACCTACATGTGTGGTTGTGTTTCGCACCTCCTTTCGCATCAGCCAATTAGGTAAACATTTGTAATAGTTTGTGGAATTGCTTACTCTGCGCTGGTTATAGGACTATCTAGCGCCACGAAAAACTGGAGCCTAATAAATATGACCCTATTACAAGCACCATTATTGAGTAAGCAATGTTACACAATAAGGCCATTTAAATAATAGGAAGAATAGGTTCGTTGGGCAGCGTCTCCCAAGAAAAATATTCCTTTCTGAGTCATAATGAACTGTAGCCCTCAAACTAACCACCCCGAGGTATCACGGTCCTACTTGCTCAATTTATTTTACCATGCGGAATAACGAGCTGTTAGCGGCCAAACCGAAGCACAGTGACGACGCAGAATCGTTTTATTAACGAAGCTGTTGTATCTCGACGTAATTTTCCCGGCGTTGCAAGTAATTCGTAATTTCTCCGGGCGGCCTAGCAACCAACGACGCCACAGCTGGCGTTGTACCTGCTCTGCAAAACCTTGCCGTGCATGCGCCGTGCGCCGCCACGCCACGCTGCGCGTAGCTCCACTCACCTCCCAAGACCGAGCACGCCCGTTTCTACTTCCCTTTATCTGCATCGACTACAACCTACGACGCTGACGCTCAGCCCCCCAGCAGTCGTAGAGTGCTACTGCGCATGCGCGCCCTTTCGTAGGGAGGAAAAATCTTGCGATGAGGCGACGACAATTCGAAGACCCTGAGTATGTCGAGCCAGAGAGAGCCAGGGAACGGGCGAGAAAGCGACGACCGTGTGAAGATCTCAACGATAGAGAAGCTGAATACGAGAGAGAAGTCGAACTGAGCTTCAATTGTAGGTGAAAACACTCGTTTCCAGCGTGAGTTCCTCTATTTGGAGCGAACTCGAATGAACAAGTAAGAACTTGGCATCAACCTAATATCAACGACACATTTCCCGAATCGTCCAGCATCGCTGTGCTTCATACCCATGCGCGCCTCAGCGCATGCTTCGCCATTTTATGTATAGCTGCAGTTGAGTGTAATTATACCGACTGAATTGATAAACATGGTATTTGGAAATAATGATAAACTACAACGAGCGATGTCCATAAAATGTTAAGTAAGTGCTTCTCTTGCAGACGCAAGGAATACCTGAGCTTGGCTTTCCTTTTTTTGTTGTTGCTGATGACAAGAACCTCAGATTGGCGGCTCCCTTTCAATTGCTTACAAGTGCAGAACTTCAAATTATAACGTAATTAAGACTCGCTGTGACAGCCATTCAGCGATGGCATCGGGCAGCTGATCTCGTCGTTAGGGGCTTCATTTGTGCCGAGGAGGCGGAATTCAAAATGGAGACTAAATGCCAAAACCATTAGATTGCATGTATTTACCGATATCCTAAAGAACCCATGGTGCAAGCGAATGCTTCCTCCCAGCCTTTCACATCGGCTTCCGTAATCATTGATTCATGGTTCTTGCATTTAGCATTTGAAATTTTACTCTTCAAATATCGACGGGTTTTGCTTGATAGCTTTGTTATCAATAATTTTTTAAATACATCAGGTTCTCATTATTCTTTCTTTGTAATTTTGTTCCATATAGAAACAGAAGCAAGACCAGAGAATGAAGAAGGTAATAATACGTTTCCTTTTCATGCACATAGATACATTGTTTTGAACGAACATAGGGATGCTATAAAAGTGGTAATGTATATGGGTCATTCCATGCCAAGTGTCTCAGACGTGGCGCTCGCAGGTCGCATATTTTGCTGACAAAATTTATACCTTTTTCGTATACTTCAAGGAGTGTTTCCGCGAAATATTTTTGCTCGAAAAAAAAATTTCCAAGACCATGGGGCCCCCTCAAATTTCGCTTGCTTGTGGTCAACTGTACCTAAGAGATATATGCATATAAACCATAATTTTGCTTTTGAGCTTCGAAACGGCGCTTAAGCTACTAGAAATGTTCTTTATTGTTGTCCTATTTAACAATTCTGAAATTTTCGTGTTTAACTGCCAGCTACGTATTTTCAAAAACAACGAAAATATTTAAAGTTTGCGATTTTTCTCTCAGCTAACTTCATCTCTGCATAAGTAATTTTAATATCAATATGGTTTTAAGGAAAGTCTATTTTTTCTACTAAAATGTTTAGGGATGTAACAGACTGAAAATCTTCCCCCACAAATTGTGAAATCAGAGAAAATATGGATTTGTCGCATATTTGACCGTGTTTTTCGTACTGATGTGGTCTAAGTAAGTATCCTCATGATGCGAAGTTTGATAGATCATTTCATCGCTAAGTAATGAGAAAGTCTAATGAAATATTTTTTTTCTTTTAAGAAAGAAAATAACGTTGGAAGTTCGCCCTCAAAACGCACCATGCATTCCTTTTTCTTGTCATTTCGTCGCGAAGCACGTGGTCGCAGTGGCAGCTGACACTCGTCAGGGGGGGCGGAAAGATGTGAGAGATATGTCAGAAGCTCGTGAGCGCTCCAAAACCTTGTCGCCTTGATGCCAAGGCTACGAGTATGCAATTCGCTTTACAATGGGAGCTTGCTTGCCAGGCCCAATGGGAAGTATGGACGCCGGACAGCAGCTTAAGGTAGCGTTGGCACATTGCGCTACAGGGCCGTCTGCACAATTGGTATACAAATGCCGAAAGAAATGACGCACATTGTATATATTCTTCACTGTGTACGCTAGTTGTTCAGACCCGTTGCCAGCCAGCTCGTGCGCATAGCGGTGCAACGTGTAGCGAGCGCTGGCCATGAAATCACCACCGTAATCGGCCTACCGCTGCTACGGAGCTGGAGAGTCGCGGCCGCAGCGAATTTCGCAAAGTGGTTTTTAATGCGAAGCAACGCCTATCTGGATACACAAGGGAGCGAGGCTTGCTTGGACGGGGTTAGATTTTTCCGTGGGTATGCCACGCCAACGAGCGGTCACCGGTCAGGTGCTCCAAATTATTTTGTGGGCAGCTGTAGCTAATCTTTTCATTTTCCGGACACAAGGTTGCCCAAAGAAAGAGTTTCGTTTTGGACCCGCCAGCTGCTGCCTTCTTCAACGACACGAGCACGTGGCCTTTCTGAATATCTTGTTCCACTGTGTTAATGTTGTTCCTAAAAATATTGTGCTAATTGAAATAAACAGTACACAGTGCGGTAGTGATATCACTGACATGATTGTATTTTGAATAATTGTGTAGATTTTTTTCAATAGTAACGATGCCCTTGCTAAAAAAGTGGGCGATTGGTGCGCGGCTTCTACATATTAACACACGATGTCTCAGTGCTCTTAAGCTTTCATATGTCCATATACTAGCCATAGCGAACCTCTTCCGTCCAAGTGTTTAAATCGAATGCTGGAGCGGAACACAGCAGTAACGAGTTACTTACAAACATGTCACTCTAAACAGACCACCACAAATAGAAGTAGCGAAGTATCACGTATGAGTCGCAATGAACGCCGGCGATCCGGCGCGGTCTCGCGTAGCTGACTTCGATTCACGATAGGCGCACGCCTTCTCAAATATATATGAGGTGTAAACTGAGGCCACTTGTAATCACGTGATCAAACATGGCCGCACCCGAGTGCCGCTGCGGAAAATCTTGTATATTTAGAGCAGACGACGCTGATGAATACAATGTGTGTTTTCGGTTCTCTGATGATTGAGATAGGTTTTCTCTTTTCCTATTGGTTAGGCAGCCCCGTAGCGCCTACAGTGCTGTAAACAGCTTGTGAGAATAGTCCATCTCACGAGCTGGTTGCAGTACTGTAGACGCTACGGGGCTGCCAAACCAATAGCAAATAGCAAGAGAGAACACCCATCGCGATGTGTTGATCGGCGTCGTCCGCTCGGCGTGCCCGTATCGTCTACGTTCACGCGATGGGCGAGTAGATCGAGCACACGTCACCCGTTTCTCTCGTAGGACAGCGGCAAAGAAAAGCAGAACGCGATAGCGTATACGGTGCCGTATTTGTAACGCCTTCAAGGAGTTGCAGATTGCTTCCTGGTTGCTTCTAGGCCGCTGCTGGACTTTAGCTGGGTAGCGCTACGTCATTTATACGTGCATTCTCAGGGCAGAAACGTACGAGTTAAACCACGGACAGTGACTGACACGAGACGGATGTCCAAACTCCAGAGACAGAAACTCGCACTCATACCAAGCGTTCGCACCTCTCATAGATCTACGGTCACGTCGTCATTCGTGTAAGCCTTCTATCGCTTTGGCTTCTCGCAGCCGCCAATGTCTCTGGCACATACCCTTTTATGATTTGTTGGGCTTACTGCTGCATTCTTCATCTTTAGTGGACTACTGCTAGGTGAGAGATTTACCCAATTTCTGTGGCCCATGCCCTTCAATAATGATGGCAAATTTTTTTGATAGGCCGCACAAACAAATTGCGGGGCGCTTAAAGAGCTTCGCTCTTAAAAAAAAAAGAAAAAAACAGGGACACTGCTAGACCCTAGCTCCTTCGCTTCGAAAATTATGAAGTCGCCGTCGTTAGGCTGTGTGGCCCAATAAGTTTTAATCGGACGTTTGTGTTTGCGTTATACTTGTGTCCTGACGCCTTGAGAGCAATGAACTCGTGTCTCTTTTACAATATACCAATTTTAACGCGATTGTGCTAAAAAGGGCTCGTTTCGCAGAAATTCACGTTTCGGTGCCTGGGGCGGTGTCTCTATAGTTCTTAGGGAAAAAGCAACGTTGTCTGTGAGCGAAAATCCCAGTTAGATGCAAATAAAATTATGAGCTGGAGGCCGTCCGCACTTTGGCTTTTCTTGAAGGCACGGTTTAGTTCCCCACTAAGAAGCGATGGTAGGCAAGTGATTGGGATGGTGATACAAACACAGTCCCTTATATGCTATCACGTTCTACTTTTCTTGCCACCGCATCCGAGAGCGACGGGCGCGTTGGTGTGGTCGCACCATCTCTTGGGGCCGTTGTGATGGCTGGGGCATGGTGATGGAGGCGTTGCGCGGTTTTCTCACCGTTTCCCAGAGATGGCGTGAATACTCCGTGCGGATTTTCCCTCACACACACACACACACACACACACACACACACACACACACACACGCACACGCACACGCACACGCACGCACGCACGCACGCACGCACGCACGCACACACGGGTGCATCGGTAGTTACACATAACAAGAGGAACGCACGTTTGTGCGCGCATTCTCTTAGAGAAACGTAGAAGGTTCATCTATACTTTGAAGCTCGTTAAATCGATACTTCACTCCCGCATGATTCCGAGCTGTTGACACGCTTGTATTCAATTATGTGCATCGGCAATGATTTTGACTGAAGTGATTGAAAGAGTCAGTGCAGCATGTGTGCAGTGGGGGGAACTCAATGCGTACGAACGCAGAGAACAGTGGCTCAGGCCCCTGTTTATAGGTTGCCCCGACAAGACACCAGCGCAAAATACTCGCTCGTACTTTAGAAACACAAGACACCTGTTGTCAGAAGTGCTGTTGAGCGCAGAAACTGTCACCATTTACTCTAGGTATATCGTGTGGATGTGCGTGTGTGTGTGCTATATATATATATATATATATATATATATATATATATATATATATATATATATATGTGTGTGTGTGTGTGTGTGTGTGTGTGTGTGTGTGTGTGTGTGTGTGTGTGTGTGTGTGTGTGTGTGTGTGT
>JALIZH010019247.1:0-17628 GCA_030522465.1 Rhipicephalus appendiculatus
ACGGACAGATGGACAGACGGATGTACGGACACACGGACGGACGGACACCGGACGGACGGACGGATGGACGGACACCGGACGGACGTGAGCATGAGACATTAAAGGCTTTCGCCTTAATATACCTCGGCGGTCTCATCCAATCATGGGGGAGGCCGATGGAGAAGAAGAAAGGGTCCAGCAAGTTGCCGCGCTCAACGGTAGGTGGTGATTCCTGTAGCCTCCACAAACTCCAAGAGGCTGTGGAGAGCATGGAGTTTGGGAGACGAAGGGAACAGGAGGTCGCTGGTGGTCGTAGCAGAGAGTCCATGTTGCCTGTAGGCAGAGGTGAGCCTGGAGCGTTCCTGCGCCAACGCTGGGCAAGCACAGAGAAGGTGCTCGAGGGGGTCTCGGAGTCGCCGCAGCGTTCGCAGGTCGGTGAGGGGGAGCATCCCTTGGCGTACAGGGCCGCCGCTGTCCAAATGCAGCCAGTTCGGAGGCGAAGCAGCCTAGCGCGCTGCCGCTTGTTGAAGCCACCCTCTAGGAGAGGTTTGGGGCCCTTTCCATTGGCCACTCTGGCATCCGGGTGGAGGGTTGTGAGCAGCTGTCTGAAGCGCTGCCTCGAAAAATCAGAGGCAGCAACTGCTCGCGTAAGCAGCACACCAGGGTGATGTGCGGTAGTGGCAAGCGTGTCTGCTTGCTCATTACCGGTGATTCCCACATGAGCCGGCAACCAATGAAAGGACACGGAAGCCCACGCAGCAACCAATGTGGAGAAATTGGAGTTCAGCAAGAACCCCGTAAGCCCAGATCGTTGGTGGTTCAGGAGGCTCTGGAGCGCTGGTTTTGAGTCGCAGACGACTGCCACTGGTTGTTGGGGAGGGTCCTCCACCAGGACGTCAGCGGCAAGATGGAGATCCGCTAGCTCTGCCGCAGTGGAGCTCGCCGCGAAGGGGAGCCGGTATTTGCCGGTTCACCGCCCTAGCCGGAATGGTGCTGGCTGCAGCGGCGGACCCGTCAGCCCGAACTGAGCCATCTCTGAACACCAGAAGCCTTCCTTCCAGCTGCTCGTGAAGCTTGCAGGCAGCGGCCTGTTGCAGTGCTGCAGCTGGTGTCCGCCGTTTGGTCGCTCTGCCAAGCGACTGGTGGACGTCCGCTGGACAGCGGTGTGGTGGAGGCAGGGTGACTGCCACCGGCGGGTCCGTGCCTGCTCATGTAGCAGGCAAGGACTTCCCATCCTTGAAGACGGCTGGCTACGGAGTCTGGCCAGCAGGGCTCCGCCATCAGGAGCGCGATGAAGGCGGTGAATGTGCTCCAGGGCTCGTTCGAGCATCCTCAGAGAAAGCGGCCATTCTCCAGCTTTTGCCAGCATTGCAGCGACCGGCGAGTGCCTTGGAAGCCCAAGGATACTTCTGATAACACCTTTGTGCAGTCCGTCCAGCTGCTACCTCCTGCCCTGTGTGAGAGTGACCAATGGGAGAGCATACGGCAGCACGGACATTGCTGCGGCTTGGTGGAGCAGCCACGACCATGTTGATGCAGCTTGCTGACAGCTCCCTGCACTCGGCGGACCTTAGAAGTGGCCAACCTTGGCTGCAGGAATCCACGTGAGCCGGTGATCAATGGCGATTCCTAGGTAATAGACCACCTTCTGCCAAGGGAGCGGCGACCGGCAAGCGTCAGCTGCTTGGTGTAGCGCCGAGCGGAGGCAAGTGGATGAACCAGCCTTCGGTCTTGGCTGCGGAGACGGTAAGACCAATGCTGCTAAAGAAAGTTGTCACTGCGTCTAGCGCCCGTTGCGCGAGCGCTGAGTGGAGGGCATGGACTTCCTCGGCCCCCGGGTCCATAGCGCCACGTCGTCGGCAGAAATATAACAGCGAACAGGGAACCGAGAGTCCTCCGGGAGCGATCCCTAGGCTCGCTTAGCTCCTGTCCAACACGCACCCGGAAGTTTCGCCCGGTCAGGTAGGCGGAAATTAATCCCCGGAGACCGCCGTTCAGGTTGAGCCAGTCCAGGCAGGCTTCGATGACGGCATGAGGAAGTCCGTCAAAGGCACTTCGGACATCCAGGAGCAGCAGCATTGCCACATCTTCCGCGGCCTTCGCATCCTCAAGGGTAGCCACTACGTCGGAAATGGAGTCAGCTGTGCAGCGTTGGCGCCTGAAACCAGTCTGCTGCTCCGGGAAGTACTGCAATTGGGCCGCTATCCATTCCAGCCGAGCAAGTGCACCCTCTCCATCGCCTTGCAGGCGGCAAAGGTTAGCGACACCGGCCTGTATGAAGATAGGGATATGGCAGGCTTCCGCGGTTTCAAGACCGAAGTCACCACAGTAACCAGCCAGGTCTCCGGGAGGACACCGGTGCTCCAGATGGTGTTGAAACAGACAAAGAGCCGCTCTCGCTCTGCATCAGCCAAATTGCGCAGCATCTGGAACGTGATGCCGTCAGCTCCAGGAGCACTGCGTCGCCTAATTCGCTCGAGAGTAGCCCTGAGCTCGTGCATATAGATGGGTTCATTTCAGAGTGCTTGAATTTGCCCACAGACCTAGACCGCGTGATGGCAAGGGGATGGAATTGACTGGAAGGCTGCCAATGGAGGTGGGACTGCATGGCAGTGCCCCCTCTCGCCGGCCGCCAGCAACGCCACTTCGTCTGACGATAGATAGTCGGGGCTAGTTCAACATAGTCGGGACTTTTGCTCTCTGTTTGAGGGGCCATCGACGGTAGGCCTAGCACACGGGGCGATGTTATCGCATGCACCATTCGTGCGACGGAAATTACCGGCTTATTTCACCACTACTTAGGCTGCGTACGTTCCGAGCGTTTGCATGCTATTACTCACGCGTAGGAGATACGATGCGCGGGGCGGTGTTATCGATTTGGACTTTATATGGAACATGACGGCGATGCCTATGGCAACGGGAAAATTTCGCCAGGAGTGTCCATATAATTGTTATCGCAATAAAAGAGGCGGAATCTTTCATTGATTCGCTAATCAAGTGGCTGGTAGCGAGGCGAAAGAAGACAGGAAAGAAACACACCGGAGAAGCGGTAAACTTTAACTATCTCAACTATCTCAACGGAAATCTAATCCCTAAAGAGTAACAAAGCAATAAGCTAGCTACAAATTCAGCTACTTCACCAGAATGAACACGAGCCACGAAAAATGACATACTTTTTTTTCCAATCACTCGTCACCGAACGCGTGTTGCCTAGGCCTTTTCCAACATCTCGATTTCATTGTCTAACAGTGCCACGGAAAACTGGCTGACACAGGCGTTTCCATGATTCTTTGCATGAAACGCCTCTACCACATCACGCGCCCCTTAATTTTCAGTCTTTCGCTTTCCGACATGACACCGGCTTGTATGGAGTGGACACAGGATTTTCGTGACCAGAACGTACACAAGAAATAGCAATACCAGTCTTGACCAGCTTTGAATGACTGGACCTAAAATCCAGGATGATCCGCCGCGGTGGTGTAGCGGTTAGGGTGCTCGACTGCTGACCCGAAGGTCGCGGGTTCGATCCCGGCCGCGGCGGTCGCATTTCGATCGAGGCGAAAAGGGACGTTAAACGCGAGATATTATTATTAAAATCCGGGATGCGTTTCATTGATCTCGGGAGATATTGTCAGTAAATATGGGTGCTAGAAAAGTCAAGCCTGAGATCAGGGTACTGCGACATGTTGTATTTAGCAACCTCAGCCGTGAAATATAGCCCTTGGCCAAGCTCTTTAAAAGCTTTTAAAGTGTCAACAATCATCCTGTTTACGTATTCATTCCTTTCGAAGAAAAGGAAATCATCAGCATACAGACAGACAGACAGACGGTCAGACAGACAGACAAAGAACTTTAATGAAGTCCTGGGGTACTTGCCGGGAAGGACCCGCTGGGGCCCTCGGCTCGCCGCTGGCAGCTCCCATGTCGGAATCGGGAGGATATGCCTCCCCGCTCTTTCACGGGCCCTCTGAACGGCCGTTGAAACATTGCTTTTTTTTTTCACCACCCCATTCAAATTCCTTTTAACAGCTGTCTACCTTTGCTAGAAATGTATGGCTCAGGAAAGGTTCCACCTTCGAAAAGATAGCAACGCCAAAGCGTTGAACAAATACTCTGTCACCCCAGACAGTGAAGTTTCAATATAAATATCTGGACAAGAGCTCCAGGAAACTTGCTAGCTACTAAAGTACTGCCAGCATACGTAATGCAAGGACATCAATTCATTTTTAGGAATCCACAACTGACATGCACTTTCCTCTTTCCCTCTTATGTATTTCATCACGCGTCGACCATGGCATCGAACTTCAAACGCATTCATATCTGTCAAACATGCATGTACAGTCATACACAATCAAATTACGAACAAGGCTAATTAAATGAGTTATATCGTTCTTGCTACGCCAGTACACGGTGATATCAAGGATAATTTTGGGTTGCACGCTTAACTTGAGGTTCAAACCACCTTTGGCAGCCGCATGATTAGGGGTAAGGGACAGTACTCTCGAGTTAGCCCTCGCAATAGCTGATCTACTTGGTAATTTCTTGTTTACGTTTCATTGGCCCATTACTGCACTTACATTCACTGATACCGAAGACATATGTATGGAATCACATTTCCGCGCAAATCACCAGCAATCTCATCATACGTCATTCATGACTGGCATTTTGAACAAGCAGTTCCGCTACTCTCTGCAACGCCCTTATGGCATTATGTGAATCTCTTTCGATGGTGCTAATAATGAACTGTTTAATAAATGTACTAAATGTAGTAATAATAAATGAACTGTTTAATCTGAACGGAAAATATGGCAGATATTTTTGACACGTCATTTCCGGAACTAGGGGCAAATGCACAATGCTTTCACTTCGTAATTGCGCTCTGCCATGGGGTGGCCTACGTCGTTAATGATATCTCAATCGTACCGATTGGCTGAATCTTGTTTTTTCGAACAATTCTAGAGGGCAGGGGTCGGCAACCCGTGGCCCGCGAGCCGCATGCGGCCCGCGTGGCTGTCTAATGCGGCCCCCGGCCCGGCGTCAAACCACTCCCTCCTTTCCCTGGCCACTGCCTATATGAAGGCCGACATGGTAGTTTTGACCTCATATGGAATTTTCGCTCAAAATAAACATGATCTTTATTCCTGTTTTACAAATTATTGTCAATTCGCCAAATTTTTTACGCTTTGCCTGCAAATGCCCTGCGTCCTTCCTCCCCCCCTCCCCCCCCCCCCTTTTTTTTGTGCGGCCCCCGGCTATGTCGGCTTCATGGAACTTGGCCCTCCACCTCAAAAGGTTGCGGACCCCTCTTATGGGCAAGACGTTTTTGTGAATATGTGCACAATAGGGTCAAAGAGGCTGTCTCATTGCACCTTCACCTTGTGGCGACACACTGCGCACAAACCGGCGCAGCCTCCGCCTTGCCACCAGCTAGCCCGGCGTGACACGGGCGCATGCTGCAACACGCCTCCGATTAACAGCGCCACCGCAGCGTCACCGGAGGCTTACGTCATCGACGGTGGCTATAAACCAAGCTGCCAAGCTCGGAAGTGTTCAGTCTTCCTCTAACCGTTCGAGCGCAGCGGGGGGTATGCTCGCCCCGCTGCTGCTACTACGCTAAATAAACGATCGTTATGTTTTATGTTGGGATGCGTCCTTTCGTCGACATGGCATCCCACAACCTCAATATTCCATGCGAACTTTGATATACGAGGTAAATAACTCTGGATGTGCGCTTGTTTATGCTCTGATGCGTTCATATTGATGTGACCGAGGAGGGGCTGAGGTTGACTCCCAGGCTCCGGCGACGAAGAACTCTCGCGAGGCCTCTTGCTTACAAAGAACACGCGTTTTATTTTACATATTTACAGGGAGTTTTAACAAACAAGGCGTCGAGACGCGCCTTTACACACAAGAGTGCCAAGCACACACGAGACGAGAGAGCCTAAGGCCAGAGAGAGCGCTCCTTTTATAGCAGTCCGAGCGCGCGCGTCTCCTCAAGTCTCTTCACAAGACGCGGACTGCGTGTCCCAGCAACGTCGATGCGCGTTCCCTGCAGCGCACAAGGACACACCTTGCGTTCCTGCTGTACGCGGACTGCGTTTGCAAGGTATGCCGATGAGCGTCGCTTGCAGGCCGCCTTGCCGGTTATAACAGCCCGTCCGCCGCCCGAAGAGGTCACGTAAGGGCTGCAGTAGCGCTGCACCCTGAAGTGGCCGTTGTACGTCTGCGTAGGCTTCCCACTGAATGTTCACCGCAGCACTGAGACGCACACCACACAGCTGGTCTTACGGTTGGCACACCTTGGCGTTGCAACCATCCCCAGCACAACACACGCTTTGTCTCAGCACGAGGCCGTCCAAAGCTGCAGAGACCCGATCACCGCTGCCTCGTCGTCCACTGGTCAGCAATGAGCACGTAGCGCAGCAGAAAGGCCACAGTCCGCAGTGGCTAGTTCCTCATGGACCAGTAGGCACAGCTGGGCATCACTTCTGCCTGGCTTTTGCGGGGGAGGGCACTCTCTAACAGGACACCGACACTGTGAACACTCAGCTCTCCCGAGATTCGCCAGTTCTGTGATGCGGCAACGCTACTTCCCTCACTTACTGCCCAATTGAAGTCTTCACTATGGTGGTGACCGCTGGACTCAAACAAATACACACACACAAAACTAATCCGGAGTCGCGACAGACAAAGGAACATGAAAAGCTTTGTGCAGTTTTGAGATTCCCCCTTTAGTTAACTAAGCTGCACCTGGACTTAAACCGTCGGCGTTTCCGCCGTCTCGGCTTCAGCTCATTGGCCTGTGCCACGAGTTCTCCATAGCTAAGACCCTTTTCTTTTAACAAAACGTCGGACTTGTTGGAGAAGAGGTAATGGTACTGCTTCGGCAGATTCGGAGATACCGCCGCCTCAGTCTCTAGCGCCCCAAACGGTCCCTCAATCTCCACCTTTGCGATAGGCAGCCAAACGCTGTTGTTTTCTAGCCACCTGCTTTATCCGTGCACGCTTCCCCGTGAAATTTTTAGGTTCTACATAATCGGGGTGGGTGAGGTCGATTGTTGCGGCGGTGTCACGAAGAACTCTGCAATCATTTCCGTTCACGCGTAAGTCGCGTGTGTACGGCTTTAAGAGATGCACACTTTCGTCGTCACCGCCCGTGACAGAGAACACTAACTTGGGTTTCCTACAGCCCGCTGCTATGTATCCTGGCTCATGGCACCGGAAACACAGCAGTGGCTTCTTTTCCTCGGAACTCTCGTCCTTCTTTGCATTTCCCTTCGCTCCGTTCTCAGGGGCATTCTTTGCAACGCTCGTACCTTTACTTTGCGGCTGAAATCCGCACTCTTCTTGACAGTAGGCGCCTTTACCTTCAGGGCAATCTTTGCGCGGCTCTTTGCTGAACGGTAGAAACACGTGCCTTTTCTGACTGACGGCGAACGCTGTACTCATCAGCTAGCTCAGCCGCGTGTGCAATGTCTCTCTCGACCCGGTCTATCCTGAATCCATAGGCGCAATTCTTCATCTAAAAACACCCATAAAATTGCTCAAGGCAGATTAAATCCACGACTTTGTCGCGATCCTCGTAGACACTTTCTCCCTTTAGCCACTCCACCAAATTGGCCTTCATGCTGAACGCAAACTCCTGAAATGTTTCGCCCGTTTTCTTCTGGGCGTCTCTAAACCGGCGGCGAAACGCTTCTGCTGAAAGCCGGAATTTCTTTAGGAGCGCAGCCTTCACTTGGTCATAATCATCGGCGTCGTTTGCAGGCAAACGCGCAAGCGTGTCCGCTGCCTCGCAGGGCAATACCATTAGCAACCTGTGAGGCCACGTGGCACGATCAAACCCCATCCTCCCACAGGTTCTTTCGAAATTTACAAGGAACAACCCAATGTCCTCGCTCATTTTGTAAGGCTGCAAGAGGTCTTTCATGCTCAATCGTGCGCCTGCCTGAATCTCTCCAATTTCCGTTCCCAGACCGCTAGCGCCTTTTGCCTCTGCAATCTGAAGTTGAAGCCGCAAGCGCTCAAGCTCCCTTTCTTGGCTTTGCGCTTCTTCTTTACGCCTGACAGCCTCTCTCTCAATCGCTATCCGCTCTCGTTCCTCGTCTTCACATGCCTTCTTTATCCTTTCCTGAATTAGCTCCCAACATTCGGAAAGCTCCTCCTCATCGGCGCCAGAATCCTTAACTGCCTGTATGAAAAGATGCTTTCTATGCAAAGTCGCCACCTCAATTCCCAGCTCCTCGCACAACAGGACTAAGTCCGGTTTCCTCAATTTGTTCAAGTCCATGGTCCACCACCGTGCAGACTTCCGTAGCTAAAACTGCCGTGAAGGTACCACTAAAATTACACAAGCCTTCACTAAGCAGCAACCAATCTGCCCATTTGGATAAACCTCAGCATCTATCCAATACACTTGGCAGAATCTCTACGGACAGTGAGCACTCACCAGTGTTGGCACCTGGACAGAACACGAACCGGATCCCGCCGCTGCCAACCAGTTGATGTGACCGAGGAGAGGCTGAGGTTGACTTCCAGGCTCCGGCGACGAAGAACTCTCGCGAGGTCTCTTGCTTACAAAGGAACACGCGTTTTATTTTACATATTTACCGGGCGTTTTAACAAACAAGGCGTCGAGAGGCGCCTTTACACACAAGAGTGCCAAGCACACACGAGACGAGAGACAGTTCTTCGTCGCCGGAGCCTGGGAGTCAACGTCGTGCGTGGATAAAACAGGTGGTTGGAAAGAACAGCGTTTGCCTGCCAATCGCAAGAGTAAAGATCAAGGGACCGTTCGGTGTGCTAGAGACGAAGGCGGCAGTATCTCGGAATCTGCCTAAGCAGTACCATTACCTTTTCTCCAACAAGTCCGACGTTTTGTTAAAAGAAAAGGGTCTTAGCTATGGAGAACTCGTGGCACAGGCCAATGAGCTGAAGCCGAGACGGCGGAAACGCCGACGGTTTAAGTCCAGGTGCAGCCTAGTTAACTAAAGGGGGAATCTCAAAACTGCACAAAGCTTTTCATGTTCCTTTGTCTGTCGCGACTCCGGATTAGTTTTTTGTGTGTATTTGGTTTGAGTCCAGCGGTCACCACCATAGTGAAGACTTCAATAGGGCAGTAATTAAGTGAGGGAAGTAGCGTTGTCGCATCACAGAACTGGCGAATCTCGGGAGAGCTGAGTGTTCACAGTGTCGGTGTCCTGTTAGAGAGTGCCCTCCCCCGCAAAAGCCAGACAGAAGTGAAGCCCAGCTGTGCCTACTGGTCCATGAGGAACTAGCCACTGCGGACTGTGGCCCTTCTGTTGCGCTACGTGCTCATTGCTGACCAGTGGACGACGAGGCAGCGGCGATCGGGTCTCTGCAGCTGTGGACGGCCTCGTGCTGAGACAAAGCGTGTGTTGTGCTGTGGATGGTTGCAACGCCAAGGTGTGCCAACCGTAAGACCAGCTGTGTGGTGTGCGTCTCTGTGCTGCGGTGAACATTCAGTGGGAAGCCTACGCAGACGTACAACGGCCACTTCAGGGAGCAGTGCTACTGCAGCCCTTACGTGACCTCTTCGGGCGGCGGACGGGCTGTTATAACCGGCAAGGCGGCCTGCAAGGGACGCTCATCGGCATACCTTGCAAATGCAGTCCGCGTACAGCAGGAACGCAAGATGTGTCCTTGTGCGCTGCAGGGAACGCGCATCGGCGTTGCTGGGACCCGCAGTCCGCGTCTTGTGAAGAGACTTGAGGAGACGCGCGCGCTCGGACTGCTATAAAAGGAGCGCTCTCTGGCCTTGGGGCTCTCTCGTCTCGTGTGTGCTTGGCACTCTTGTGTGTAAAGGCGCGTCTCGACGCCTTGTTTGTTAAAACTCCCTGTAAATATGTAAAATAAAACGCGTGTTCTTTGTAAGCAAGAGGCCTCGCGAGAGTTCTTCGTCGCCGGAGCCTGGGAGTCAACCTCAACCCGTCCTCGGTCACATCATTTGGTTGGCAGCGGCGGGATCCGGTTCGTGTTCTGTCCAGGCGCCAACACGGGTGAGAGCTCACTCTCCCTAGAGATTCTGCCAAGTGTTTTGGATAGATGCTGAGGTTTATCCGAAGGGACAGATTGGTTGCTGCTTAGTGAAGGCTTGTGTATTTTAGGGGTACCTTCACGGCAGTTTTAGCTACGGAAGTCTGCACGGGGGTGGACCATGGACTTGAACAAATTGAGGAAACCGGACTTAGTCCTGTTGTGCGAGGAGCTTTCCCGTAACTTGCACCTGGCGAATCTCGGGAGGGCTGAGTGTTCTCAGTGTAGGTGTCCTGTGTGAGAGCGTCCTCCCCCGCAAAGGCCAGGCAGAAGAGAAGCCAGCGATGACTACTGGCCCACGATGAACTAGCCACTGCAGACTGCGGCCTTTCTTCAGCGCTGTGTGCCGCCTTCGACCAATGGACGACCAGGCAGCGGTGACCGGGCCTCTGCAGCTGTGCATGGTCTCATGCGGTGACCAAGCGAGCGTTGGGCGGTGTATGGTTACGACTGCAAAGGTGCGCCAACCGTAAGATCAGCTGTGTGGTGTGCGTCTCTGTGTTGTGGTGAACAATCAATGTGAGGCCTACGGAGACGTACAACGGCCACTGCAGGGAGCAGCGCCACTGCAGCCCTTACGTGACCTCTTCGGGCGGTGGACGAGCTGTTATGACCGGCAATGCAAAGACACGGCCTGCAGGGGACGCTCATCGGCGTACCTGCCAAACGCGGTCCGCGTTCTGCAGGAACGCAAGAGGTGTCCTGGTGCGCTACAGGGAACGCGCATAGGCGTTGCGGCTACACGCAGTCTGCGTCCTGGACCGCTATAAAAGGAGCGCGCTCTCTGGCCTGACCCTCTCTCGTCTCGTGTGTGCTTGGCACTCTTGTGTGTAAAGGCGCGTCTCGACGCCCTAGTTTGTTAAAACTCCCTGTAAATATGTAAAATAAAACGCGTGTTCTTTGTAAGCAAGAGGCCTCGCGAGAGTTCTTCGTCGCCGGAGCCTGGGAGTCAACCTCAACCCGTCCTCGGTCACATCAACTACCCAGTGTACAACGCTCATGGTTTTTGAACACAGCTGTTGAGGGCTAAGTAATACTCATACTTTTGTTTCTACCATCTTCTGTTCGGGCTATATCGACGTAATTTTGACAAGAACCCTTACGTCAGGGAAAATGTTGCTTTTAACTTCCAGATTTCTAGAGACATGACCCGTTATCTCCAGATATTGAACACGTACACCAATTGTTCTTCTGAGAAATTTCATGTCGAGTTTCAGCCCATCAGCATTGTAGATGCTAGGTATGTACCTCAAAAAGGTAATACTGACGTGAAACCTGCAGGCGACAGAGAAGGCACAAAGTCAACGAAAGTCACGTTCCCATTTCATCCAAGTGAAGCATACCTTTTGCCCACGGCATTTTCTAAGCCATTGTCCTGCTCTTCGTCTCTGAGAATGAAAAAGAAGCTCGCAGAACTCGCGCAATTCACGCCCTCGGAAGCTACAGAAAAAGATTCACCCCCCCCCCCCCCAAAAAAAAAAAAACGCAAACCCAAGCTCTCCAGTGCGCATAGGTAATCAGGGTCCCCGCGTTTGTTCTGACTATTAGCGGGCGTAAAAACAATGGGATTGGCTTGTGCAGTAGAAAATACAAACGAAGAGCGTATGGGAGGTTGTGCATAGAAGTGGAGGGCATAGAAGAAAAAGAAAAAGACGCTGCAAAGCCGTAATAGCTGTTGGTTTTGCGAGCGTAACAGAGGAGACTTCCTTTTAAAATGCTAATGACTGCTGGCGGCGAAGTGCACAAGAGGGCAAGAAAAGCAAGTGCAATCAGTCACAGAGAGTAAATAAAGTCTAACGGTAAAGTCAAAAGTGAGCCCTTAATGACCTTTTAATTGAATGGGTGATTAAGCCGTTTCGATTCCATTACGAGTCCAGCAGAAAGTTCGCGAGAGAGCTGGCTATTCGGGAAGCGTCCGAGGCTAACTTCAAATAAACGAAGCAGAAACTTGAATACAAATGGCTGCCTTATTCAAGTTTGCGGCTGTAGCGATACCATACAAAAGAAAAAAGAATAAATGAACCAGGATAGAAGTAACGATTTCTATTTTGCGAGAAGAAAACACCGGTTTTTTTTTGTGTGTGTTCCCTTCGTTCAGTCATTGCTAATTAATTATTCATCACAGCTTCGTATCACCCACGTAAAACAAACACTAATGTCCGAACTGTGAATATATTTAGTCTGAAGCAGGGCCTCTCGAAAGCGCATTTGCCTTTCAAATTCGAAGCCGCCGCATTTCGTCTGCTGCCTTTCCATTAGCCCTAACGGGAACGGCGACTCCATCTGGCGTTCATTATCGGAAAACCGTGACGAAGTGCATACATGGAGAACGGCGGGGGGTTAAAGGGATATTTATTCGTATACGATTTCATCGACACACTTGTGTGTACAGCCCGTAAGTTACATATCGCTCGTGGGCTTGATTGATTATACGCCAGCAGTTTCGTTGACAGATTGAAACAGCGAACAACCGTTGAAAGCAGACGACGTCCCCGCTTCCGGATCTTGTGCACCGTATGCTTTAATTTGTTATGAGAACCAATGATAATGCGTCCGGAGTGCGTGGCAGACGACTAAGCTTTTTTTGTTGCTTTTTGGGCCTAAACGATTGTCCACTCGATCGAAATGGCAGTTGCGCTGTTTCACGTATATGCATGTTACACCACACGAAGATACCTACAGCATACGGTTAATCGAATGTCCATTTGCGTACATTGAACACCGCAATACGATTACCGCCCCGCATAACATTGTTTTTGTATACATGCCCGAGCGACCAGAATTCCGCACCGTGTCGTTGATGGTATCTCTGTGCGAAATGACTTGGGTGATTATTTTTCATGTGCAGTTCGAAAACACCGATAGATTTCGCTGGGCGCGCAGCAAATATATGCCGATCGAAAGAGCTAGAAAATCCGGTACCAGTAAATACAGAACGAGTTCCTGGCTTATATTTCGAGCGCATTGATTTGCCAGAGGTCGAGCTCACCATTCTTTCTTTTCTTGCTACGGTTTCACGACGGCTGTTATGCGGCGACAGCTGTTCAACAATTAAAGCTGAAATGAGATATTACAAATCAAGCAGATGGGTGGGAAGTGAGAAAAACGACATATGCTCCACAATAGTACTCCTACGGAATGTGCTAGTTCATGTCCGTAAGCTAAGAAAAACTGGGAGGACACAAAGAGAAGGCCACTGAGTACAAAACCACGCTGCAGCGTGGTGTTCTGTGAATTTTCACCCCTCAAGTTTAAGAAATCCTGAGCAGAAGCATATTCTATGCAGGTAAGTCTTCCGTTCTACCAAGTGATGCCCTATTGTATCCACGAAAGATGGGGAATTTTCAGGGCTCGTTTTTTTTTCTTCAGCCCAACATTAATGAGAACTAACAGACAAGAAAGCCAAGGAAAGTATAGGGGATGTTAGCTGTAGTAATTATGATGTAAAGATAGTCAAAGTGAACAAAACAATAACATGCCTGCTGGCGTCAGGCGCTTCGTGACACGAGCGGGCAATAAAAGAGTGTTCCGCACTCACCGTCAAGGCTACTAGCGGCGCTGACTAACACTCCTACGTTTAAATGCACATACATAGCCCATAATGTGGACCGTGGAGATGACCGCCGCTGTAGCTCAGTTGGTAGAGCATCGGACACGTTATTCGAAGGTCGCAGGTTCGGTCCCTGCCTGCGTCAAGTTGCCTTTTCGTCCACTTTAGTTCTTTACATCATAATTACTGCAAATAAAGCATTCCTTTACTTCCCTTGGCTTCGTTGCCTATTAGTTCTGATCAGTTGTATCCAGGAAATATACCGTTCTATTTCTCAATTAATCACGCATTAGTGCATCCAAGCGCAATAAAATATGCCTCATTAATTTAATTAGGCAGTCATGCGTCAAGGTCCTACGAAGAATAAGTTTTGTGCCGTTGATTTCAAATTGACCGTCTCCACAATTTCGCCGACGGTTTGGTGAACGGGTGGAAGATGATGGCAATCTCAGAACTAGATTGATAAAAGCGTAGTCATTTACAATAAAGCACAAAATTACGGACAGGACACGGTAATCGCCGTAGCATTTAAAATCTTTCCATTTCGGTTATATGTGTTGGTTTATTTTTGGCATTACAGTAACTTGGGTGTAGTGGTGGTGCCCGTCGACGAATTATCGGAAAGCCGAACAGCGCATACGCTGTACACGTGACGAGGACTAATACCATTGTGAATTACTTGTAATTTGTGCTTGATTCCGTCCCTCTTCTCTTCTTCTGTCTGTCTTTTCGCCCCCTTTATCCCTCTCCCCTCGCGCAGGGTAGCAAACAGGACGTGCGTCTGGTTAACCTCCCTGCATTTGCTTGCTTCACTCTCTTCCTGCGGCTGATCATGTCAACTATGTAAGCCTGCTATCGTCACAACACAGACAAGTACTGTGCGAGAGGAGGAGGAGGAGAAATAAACATTGATTTTACGGAACGGTATTGCTCGAAAGGAAGCGGTGCTATTCCCGCTTCTACCCTAGCTGGGAGGTCTCCTCATTCCAAGAATCCTTTGGCCATTGCTGCCTCGTTGGCCCTGGCGACGAGACGTCGTTGTTGGTCCGGTTCCTCTGAGGCGAGCTTAGCCTCCCTCCTTTTGAGAAGGTCGTCACTTTCTTGAATGACGTTACAGGCACTAGGCGAAGGCGATGTGTCTGTGTGTATATTGCGCAGCCACGCGAGGATCAGGTGGGCCAAGCTCTTAGGTAAGCGGCAAATTGGGCAGACGTATTAGAGTAACGTTGGGTGTAGTCTGCGCATTAGTATACCATATGCGTAAGTGTTGCTCTGTAGTCTTCTCAGTATGGTGTTGTCCTCTTTGTTGAGCTGTAGATGTGGCGGTGGGCCATTCTGCGTTTCAACCTTTGATGTTGATGTATGGCAGAGTAGGTGTTGTGTACGTACTTAGGCTCCGCAGACGCAGGCCTGGCATCTGGAGAGTGGGAGGAAATAACCCGGTAGGTGAGATCGCGGGCTGCAGAGTGTGCCGCCTCGTTGCCGTCCCGCCACCCCACGTGCCCAGGAACCCATGTCGTGCACAGGTGTACGACATCGGAGTGCCTTTGGTTTAGTTTCGCATGTCTGCTTGCGAATCTGTAAACACGTCAGCTGCGCCCAAGCACGTGGTAGTTGCAAGAGGGATTGTTGCCTCTTCTGCCGTTTCTGGGTTTCTGGCGCAGACTTTGGCATATGGGAGCTCTATGTCCGGAGAATGTGTGACGCTTAGGGCGTAGGTGTTTCTATTGGGATATTTGGCTGCGCCTGTGCATCTGGCGTCGGATCATGGCAGTGGTTTCACTGCGGGACGTTAACTCGGGCTTGTCTTCCTTTCTTGTGATGCGTGGGGTGCATGTTGCTTGGTATTCATGCAATGCAGAAAGATTCGGCCATTGTTTGGAGGAATTCATTCTTGCCGACCCGTTCTGTGTCTGCTATAAAAGTTTCGCCACAGTCCAGCCGTCGAAGCACTGATCTTCCAGTGGGCGAGAGCTTTGTCCGTTTTAGTCGACTAGCCTTGTGCGCTTCGGCTAGTTCCTTCCTTCCAGCTGTTCTGTACGACAATCTTTAGGAGTTTCACAGTGCAAGCCGTGCGTGGGATCGCCAAAGCGATTTTGTTGGCTTTACGTAATATGATGTTGAGCTTCTCGTCCGCATTTTTCAGCGCGACGTAGGGAATGCCATAGATTACTGGAAGGCTGACGAGACCTTGCGTCACGCATATACAGCGTGTCTTGTTCTTTAGAGCGCTTCTACTGTTTGCAATTTGCCTGACGAGATGCCTTAGCTGCGATAGCGTGCGCTGTAGTCGATGGAGTGTGGCCGCCCCAGACCCATCTTTTTTGGATGTGGAGAACCATGCTCTCGTAACGTTTCCACTTTCGGGGTGGGCTTTCCGTTGAGGATTGAGTTAAATGTAGTTGCTGGCCGACCTCTTGCTATGGACTTCAGGAAATATTTGTTTAAACTAAGACCCGTTATACTAAAGACACATATGGGTGATACCAAAAATATACAACGAAAAACAAGACAAGTTTTCGAAGATGCATTAGGGTTAGAGTGAGATTCATAACCAAGGATTCTATTAATTAAATGTTACGGGCGATGAAGAGAACACAAGCGGCAAAGATTTTATTCCAGCCGTTGTTCCTTGCAAAAATTAAAGAGCGGAGCAACGTAGCAACGGAGTACATCATCACTGATGTGATTAATCGTTTCTAGAATAAATTTCACATTCGCGGTGAAAAAAAAAGCTAAGGGTCTCCGCTGTCGCTGTTCATTAATCACTGCCCACACAGGAGAAGGTAGGCTACACTAAAGCTGTATACCATAATAAAATGTTTGAACTTATTAACTAAACTGATTCCCCAGAAATGGATACATAGACAGAATTCACGATCAAACAATGCCCTAATATTGGAAAAAATATAACAAAAACATCATAAGACATTGACCAGACTAAGGCAGAAAATACGAACATGCTGTACATACCTGCATCCTCTGATTTATTCCGCATCGAGAAAAGAAAAAAAATTGAAGGACGCTTTGTACATTCTAAAGTGTGTTCGGCGAAAGTCTGTGGCCGTTCCACTGACTATGCCATGTCTTTTTTAACGCGAGAGCGTTAAAGAGCTCGTTTCGCAGAAATTCCGGCGTCGGCGTCGGCATCGGTGTCGATGTCGGCGTCGGCGTCGTTGGTTGTGAGCGAAAAATCATCATCTTGTCCGTGACCGAAAAATCATCATCTTGTCCGTGACCGAAAAAATCGAGAAAGATGCAAAAAAAAAATAAATAATAAAAATTTTCGGGTCCGAGTGAGGATCGAACCTGGGTTGTCTGCGTGGCAAGCAGGTGTTCTACCACACAGCCATGCTTCTGCTTGGAAATACTGTGAAAATAACTTCCTCTGCTTGGAAATGCAGTGAAAATAACTTCCATGCTGCGCAAACGCAAGCGTCCTTTATATAGGCGTCGCAATATAACATGTAATATCCCAGGAATACTGCGTGGTACAAGCGTACATTGCCATCGGGCGTCAGAATATGTGACTATCATAACGATTCCATAGTTTAAAGCCAGCCACCCATTACAAACGGCACACACCTTACTGCGCGTATTCCCTTAACACCACGTAGTGGGTGCATAGCAAGTTCGAAAACATTTCCCACATTTGCCGCGCATAATTTCTCCTCGGTTTAAAGCATACTAGCCCATTACATAGTATGTACTAATAGTATGTACTAAGTGATTGAAGTACGCACTAGGGACGGGATATCGCTATCGCGTTCAACTCTTAAAGGCGAAGCTTAAGGGTCCCCCAATTTTTTTCTTTTTACACTCTGAGTGGGATAACACGCAAAGCGAATGTGTGCGTGTTTTCTTTTTTAAATTTTTACCGCGAGTCGCAGCGAGACGCCAGACTAATCTTCCTCCGTTCGCATGCGTTAGTATTTTCTCGCGCTTTGTGCATCGTGCAAACGCCATAGCGTTCCAGCGCTTAAATTGACGGGCCCTTTGTAAATTCGAAAGTGTATTGAATTGAACGCCTGTGTCCGTGAACG
>JALIZH010019248.1:0-45784 GCA_030522465.1 Rhipicephalus appendiculatus
TCACTCAGACTCGAATAAAGCGGTGAGTCTGAGTCTGAGTGAGTCCGGGTGAGTAATATTTGAAGAGTTTGAGACCGAGTGAGTCCGGTTGAAGAAAATTTCCGTGAGTGTGAGTTCGAGTGAGTTCGGCTCAGGAAGATTTGGTGAGTCTGAGTCCGAGTGAGTCCAAAGCGCAAGATATATTTCTTGAGTGAGTCTGAGTGAGTTCTACTTGTCTTTGCCGACGTATGCTCCTATCTACTCGTCTTCAGCATTACTATCATCGTTACCTGGGTTCACGTTTATACTCACACGTCTACTCACACGTATTCCAAAGCAGTATCGTTCATACAGCATTTCGACATTGATTGATCAGAGGCGTGAATTACCTAGGAGGGTGCCTTGACCTCCCTCACGCCAACTGTTCCAGGGAAGTTCTTGATAAATATATCTTATCTTGTCATCTCTTTCAAGAAGAATGTCCTTACGGGTTTGAAACTTCTCAAAACCCGTATTCGAAGGTACTATATCAAAAGGCGCCAAGGAGAGCATCGACTACGTCAGATGTTTGTTTTGAAGAACATTGACACCTGGGTCAAAAGTTAATTCTAGGCTACCGGACTCATGAGTCGACTCATTCGGACTCGTTCAGACTCAGATCGAGCCGTGAATCTGAGTCTGAGTGAGTCCGGGTGAGTAATATTTTGGTGAGTTTGAGTCCGAGTGAGTCCGGTTGAAGAAAATTTTAGAGGGTGTGAGTCCGAGTGAGTCCGGCGCAGGAAAGTTTTGGCGAGTCTGAGTCCGAGTGAGCCCTAAGCGCAAAATATATGTCATGAGTGAGTCTGAGTGAGCTCGACAAGTTTTGCCGACCTATGGTCCGGACTGCCTGACCGGCACGTCCGCGGCCTCCTGCTTCTCTTCGTCGCTTGGCGCAAGGGGCTCGTAACCGTAAGAAGTTATATCTTGGCAAATTGAAATGGTCTGCATCGTCAGAGGTGAATTCATCGCTCGGTCTGGAGATAACGGACCTTATATAGGACCCTAATTCCCTTTTTTTTAAATGTCTGTATTAAGCCCTGACTGTCTCGGCTGCTGTACAGATCTCTGTAGAACTCTTCCGCTACCTCAACTATTCTATCCATAGACCTTGCCTTCCCTTGTCCCTTAATGCATACATCTGATTTTTGCCTATGCACAGTTTTGTCTTCATAGCTTTGAGGCTTCTTCCGTTCTTTAGAGCATGCTCAATTCTCTCCATATTATACTTTCTTATGTCGGCTAATTTACGCCTAGTGATTAACTTGGAAAGCTCCGCCAGCTCTATTTTGTCTGTTGCATTTGAGGCTTTCATGGTTTGACGTTTTTTAATGAGGTTTTTCGTCTCTTGGGATAGCTTACCAGTGTCCTGTCTAACGACTGTACCCCCGACTTCCATTGCACACTCCTTAATGATACTAGTCAGATTATCATTCATTGCGTCAACGCTAAGGTCGGTTTCCTCGGTTAAAGCCGCCGGTTAAACATTATGGAAGAAATCTACAGCGGATCCACAGCCACTATAGTCCTCCATAAAGAAAGCGACAGAATCCCAATAAAGAAGGGCGTACGGCAGCGAGACACGATCTCTCCATGCTATTCACCACGTGTTTACAGGAGGTTTACAGGGCCCTAGATTGGGAAGAGGTAGGGATAAGAGTTAATGGAGAGTATCTCAGTAACCTGCGATTCGCTGATGACATTGCATTGATGAGTAACGCGGGAGACGAATTACAGCTTATGATTACTGAACTGGATACGGAAAGTAGAAGAGCAGGTCTGAAAATTAATATGCATAAAACTAAAGTAATGTGGAACAATCTTGGCAGAGAACAGCGCTTTGCGATAGGTGTGGAGACACTGGAAGTTGTAAAGGAGTACGTCTACTTAGGACAGGTAGTAACCGCGGAGCCGAACCATGAGAGTGAAATAACTAGAAGAATAAGGATGGGATGGGGCTCATTCGGCAAGCATTATCAAATCATGAATGTTAGTCTACCACTATCCCTCAAGAGGAAGGTATATAACAGCTGCATCTTACCGGTACTTATCTACGGAGCAGAAACCTGGAGACTTACAAAGAGGGTTCAACTTAAACTGAGGACGACGCAGCGAGCGATGGAAAGGAAAATGATAGGTGTAACCTTAAGAGACAGGAAGACAGCAGAGTGGGTAAGGGAACAAACGGGGGTTAAGGATATCATAGTTGAAATCAAGAAGAAGAAATGGATATGGGCCGGGCACGTAGCACGTCGGCAGGATAACCGCTGGTCACTAAGGGTAACTGACTGGATTCCAAGAGATGGCAAACGCGTGAGGGGGGAGACAGAAAATTAGGTGGGTAGATGAGATGAAGAAGTTTGCAGGTATAACGTGGCAGCAGAAAGCACAGGACCGGGTTGATTGGCGAAACATGGGAGAGGCCTTTGCCCTGCAGTGGGCGTAGACAGGCTGATGATAATGATTATGATGATGATGATGATTAAGCCCAGTCGAACCATTGTGCTGAACGGTATACATTGAACTTGTATCAGCGAAAAATCGCCGCGGCAAGGACCAGGCCACGTGAAGTGTTGTCGAAACAGGGCACTATTTCGTTTTCGTTTGATTTCCCTTGTTCCTTTGTGTCCTGTTTTTTCGTTGGCATTAACAGCACAAACAACAAGAAAAGGGAGTTCCATCGACCCTTTGCTATCACGCTGTTTACTACTATCTTAACGACCTATCTATCAATTTCACGTCTCCACAGTTCATCGTCTAGTTTATGTATGGACCCCGCATATCTCAGCAACGACTGTGTTTTGTCGAAAAACAGATTAACTGTGTCGCGTGTACGCAGATATGGAGCTGTTGCCAGGATATCTTTGGAGCGAATGTTCTGAGAAAGAGTTCTGTATTCAAGCCGACGAAACTTTGGCACCAGCTACATTGTTCGTTGCACCAGTGTGGACACCTTAGTCTCTTTCTTTATTGTCACCCAGGTCTTTCTTAGGCACTGCGCATGCACATTTCACTGACCTTAGCCAAAGACTGGAAAACGGCATTCAAGTCTGCCTCACAGAGATACAGTGTAGAGAATATTTCATTCTGCAATTCTTGCGGAGTGAACAGTGCATTTTACTCTAACCAACGTTTCGCGAGGGTATACATATGTTTGAAGTGTGACCCAGCCCCTTTACGGATTTAGCACTCAGCCCAGTTTTTTAGCATCTCGAATACTTTCCTCAATGCCACGCATAGCTGTCCCCGTGAAGTTGCAATCAGGTTGACCGTTGAAGCACTGGTCAATTGACGATTAATGTTGAAAGAATGGTCTCCTCTGTCCTTCGTCCTACTGACTCGTTCATTCTTTCAAGTGTCAGTACCAATTCAACCAGCAAACCACCTTTCGGCAATTTTTTTTAGAGCATAGGGCTCGCCTACAAGCATTTCATTTACGTCAGTTTGTTTACGGGCGTTCTGAATTGCTGCAGAACGTGGCAGTGGTGAAGGCCCACGCGACCCGCTGGCGTCCGGCTGACCCGCAGTACGCACGTGAATACAAGCGCCGGCTCGTGGCCCACGGCCTCATCGTCCGCCGACACCGCGTAGAAACTGGCAAGTCCACCGAGGGAGCCGCTGTGCCGGGGGCTGCTGTCACCACCGGGGCCACTGGCACGTTTGTGGTTCACACTGCGACGGCGGCCAGCAACAATCACGGCGCTGATGTCATCGCTAAATGACGCAGCGCAGATGCAGCAGCAACTTCGTGACTCAATGATGCGCGACAGTAAAGAAAAGTGACGCATTTTGCCGTTGACGTTTGAATAATTAACACATTGCAGAATACGACGAAACCGGCAGCGGAATAAAAACTATCGCATTGTGCATATCGCTTTTATTGCGATATCAAGCGTGTCACTGGAGGACCTAATGACAAACGATGTTTTATGAGTGAACAAACGGCGTGAGGAAATGGTATGGAGTGTTTCAGCGTGTGATAAGTTACCATATATATATATATATATATATATATATATATATATATATATATATATATATATATATATATATATATATATTGTGAAGAAGAAGACGCGCCGCCGGTCAGCAGCATCGCGAACGCTCGGGTGCTGGGCTCGCTCACCGCGCGCTTCTGGTTGTTGCCATCTTGCTAGCCGGTGCTACGGTCTGTTTTCGCTGTGTTGAATTCGCAGTGTCACCACAGGTGCATACTGTCAATAAACCTCTTCGCAATTGGTGGAGGGTGCTGAAGATCCCCCGTCAACTGAACCTGGAGCTCCGGAACAGAACACTCCCGCCCATCATGACGACCAACGAAGCGCAACCTGCCTCCTCCGCCCAGTCCAGCAGCGGCACCGGAGTTCCTCGCCTCAGGGACCCAAAGGTCTTCAGCGGTGCCAATGAAATGGACGTCGAAGACTGGGTTACCCACTACGAACTGGTGAGCGCTAATAACAAGTGGGATGATGCCGACAAGCTGACCCATGTCGTCTTTTACCTCACGGACGTTGCTGAAGTGTGGTATCACAACCACAAAAGCAACATTCCGACATGGTCAGTCTTCAAGACATCTTTTTCTGAAGTGTTTGGCCGACCCGCTGTCCGCAAATTCCGCGCCGAACAGCGCTTGCGCACTCGAGCACAGCAAACGTCAGAAACGTTCACGAGTTACATTGAAGACATCGTCGCTCTTTGTAACCGTGTCAACGGCGCCATGCCCGAGTCTGATAAGATCCAGCACATCCTCAAAGGGATTGATGATGGCGCGTTTCAGATGCTCATGGCTAGGAATCCTGGCACAGCTGCGGAAGTCGTCACATTATGTCAAAGCTATGACGAGCTTAAGAAGCAACGCGCCCTGACTCGGCCGTTCTCATCGCGCGCCGACTCGCTATCAAGTCTCGCTACCGTTCCCGAGCAATCACCGACGTTTCAGGAGATCAAGGACTTCGTGCGCGAAGAAGTTGCTCGTCAACTTTCTATGGTCCCCTTCACACAAGAGCCTTCCTCTCGTCTGCCGCCAACGCTCCGCACTGTTATTGCCGAAGAGGTCGCCCAAGCTGTTCCTGTCGCTCACCACCAGCAGCCTGTGGCCGCGCCTCTTACGTATGCGCCGGCTATGCAGCCCGTAGCCGCGCCGCTAACGTATGCCCAGGCGGTTCGCAGGCCTCCCCAGCAGCCTTGCCCACCCGTGCAGCCATATGCCCACCAGTCCGCCCCTCTTCTTACTTCTTGGGCCGAGCCGAGAGTGAGCAATTTTTGGCGGACTCCAGACAATCGCCCCATTTGCTACGCCTGCGGTACTCCAGGACACGTTGCTCGTTATTGTCGCCGTCGCTTTCAAACATCCAGCGACGCTACACGGCCGTCACAATACGACAGACAGCCGATACGCCAATATGCTCCTCGTCCCTCGCCGTGGTATCCTTACACGGACTTCCCTGAGATTCCGTCGCCCCGCTCCTCATCTCCTCGTCGGCGATCGCCTTCCCCAATGCGTTGCCGACCCGGACCCTCAAATCAGGAAAACTAAACGCCGCAGTTCAAGAGGCAAGAACTGCGCCGTCTTCGAACTGCCCAAGTCCTCGCACATCTCCTGCTAACGTGGTCGCCATTTCTGTCGATGGTGTTTCAACATTTGCCCTTGTCGACACCGGTGCCGCCGTTTCTGTTATAGCCGCCAAGCTCTGCCGTTCCCTACGCAAAGTGACCACGCCGCTCTCTGGACTGCTTCTTCGCACGGCAAGCGCACAGCACGTTACACCTCTCGCAGCATGTACTGCCCGTGTATTTATACAAGGCACTATGTACGTCGTGGAGTTCATCGTTCTTTCTGCCTGCTCGCATGACATAATCCTCGGGTGGGACTTTTTATCACGTCATAACGCCGTCATTGACTGCGCACGCGCTGAAGTTGAATTTTCGTCACTGTGTGAAGAACCATTGCACGAAGCTCATGATCGGCCGCCTAAACTCGTCGTGCGCGAGGACATCGACATTCCGCCTGCCTCTGTTGCCGTTGTCCCTGTCTTCTGCGGCGGCCTCAACGACGCTACCGTCTTCTTCACACCTTCCGACATCTTCATGAGCCGCAAAGCCATACCACTGCCTTTTGCGACGCTTGACATCACTGCCGGCTGCAGCAATATTTTTGTCCACAATCCCCTTTCAGCACCGGTTACGCTGCTTGTCGGCGAATGTCTCGGTCACGTGGAACACCTTGACTCTTCGTTCTTTCTGAACGTGTCAGATGAATCGTGCCACACTGACTCGACTGAACTCGATGACCTTTGCACGCTGGACGGCTCGTCGAGTGACATATTCGCGAGTTCTATCGCCGATACCCTGACTGCTAAAGAACGCGCCGAGCTTCTTCGACTTCTCCAACAATTCACGAAATCGTTCGATGTTTCTCAGCCGCACTTGGGTCGGACGTCGGAAGTCCACCACGAAGAGTCAAGGTGTTCCACGTGACCGAATGTCTCGGTCACGTGGAACACCTTGACTCTTCGTTCTTTCTGAACGTGTCAGATGAATCGTGCCACACTGACTCGACTGAACTCGATGACCTTTGCACGCTGGACGGCTCGTCGAGTGACATATTCGCGAGTTCTATCGCCGATACCCTGACTGCTAAAGAACGCGCCGAGCTTCTTCGACTTCTCCAACAATTCACGAAATCGTTCGATGTTTCTCAGCCGCACTTGGGTCGGACGTCGGAAGTCCACCACTTCATTGACACCGGTTCGCACCAGCCTTTACGTCAAAGGCCGTACCGCGTTTCTGCTGAAGAACGTCGTGTCATCAACGACCAGGTCGAAGATATGCTGCGCCGTGGCGTTATTCAACCATCCCACAGTCCTTGGGCATCTCCTGTCGTTCTAGTTCGCAAGAAGGACGGTTCTATTCGCTTTTGCGTCGACTACCGTCGATTAAATAAGGTGACGCGGAAAGACGTCTATCCTTTGCCACGCATCGACGACGCCCTTGACAGCCTCCAAGGAGCCGAATTCTTCTCGTCCTTAGACTTACGTTCTGGCTACTGGCAGGTTCCGATGGCTGAAGCTGATCGTCAGAAAACGGCATTTATTACACCAGACGGACTGTACGAGTTTAACGTAATGCCTTTTGGGCTTTGCAACGCGCCAGCCACGTTTGAACGACTCATGGACAACACATTGCGTGGCCTCAAGTGGTCTATGTGTTTATGTTACCTCGACGACATTGTCGTTCTCTCTCCCGATTTTCCTACCCACCTACATAGGCTCCGACAAGTTCTGACGTGTTTAAGCAACGCTGGACTGCAACTGAACCTCACAAAGTGCAACTTCGCCGCGCGGGAGTTGACCATCTTAGGACACACAGTGTCCAAGCACGGAGTTCTACCCGACCCTGCGAAACTTCGTGCTGTTGCCGAGTTTCCGAAACCTGCTACGATCAAAGAACTCCGTAGTTTTGTCGGACTATGCTCCTACTTCCGGCGCTTCGTTCGAAATTTCGCTTCGATCATGTCGCCATTGACCAATCTCCTACGCGGTGACAAGGACCTCTCCTCCTGGTCCCCCGAGTGCGACGTCGCGTTTGCTACTCTCCGTCGTCTCCTCACATCCCCTCCCATTCTTCGGCATTTTGACCCAACAGCTGCAACGGAAGTGCACACAGACGCAAGCGGGGTCGGTCTTGGCGCTGTCCTCGCCCAACGTAAGCCCGGCTACTCCGAATACGTCGTCGCCTATGCGAGTCGCACTCTCACGAAAGCAGAGGCCAATTACAGCGTCACTGAAAAGGAGTGCTTGGCTCTAGTATGGGCGCTTAGCAAGTTCCGCCCGTATTTATACGGTCGCCCGTTCGACCTGGTAACGGATCACCACGCCCTATGTTGGCTCGCCACGTTGAAAGATCCTTCCGGCCGGCTAGCACGCTGGGCACTCCGAATCCAGGAGTACGATATTCGCGTCATCTATCGCAGCGGACGCAAGCACTCTGACGCAGACGCCTTGTCTCGTTCCCCTCTACCTGCAGACTCCGCCTGCGGAACGAATTCCACACCCTAGGTCTCAACTCTCGACTTTGACTCCATGGCTACTGAACAACTCCGCGACCCGTGGATCGCGTCGCTTTTCGACTATCTTTCCGGATCTTCGACTACTGCAGTATCTCGATCTCTACGACGTCAAGCTGCTCATTTCGCCATTCGTGATCGGCTACTTCACCGCCGCAACTATGCTCCCGAGGGCCGTAAGTGGCTCTTGGTCATTCCCCGCAGCTTAAGGTCACAAATATGTGCCTCCTTCCACGACGATCCGCAATGTGGCCATGCCGGAGTTTTCAAAACGTACGACCGTGTTCGCCATCGCTACTACTGGCGCGGAATGTACAATTTCGTACGAAAATTAGTTCAGTGCTGCCCTGACTGTCAGCGTCGCAAATCGCCGCCTTTACGCTCGTCTGGAGCCCTGCAGCCACTTCCGTGCCCTGCCAAACCCTTCGACCACGTGGGGATTGATCTCTACGGCCCACTACCGATGACACCGGATGGCAATCGGTGGATCATAGTCGCGGTGGACCACCTAACACGATACGCCGAGGCTGCCGCCCTACCAAGTGGCACAGCGCGGGACGTAGCGTCTTTCGTCCTCCGCCACTTCATCCTTCGACATGGCGCGCCTCGAGAACTCCTCAGTGACCGAGGTCGAGCCTTTCTCTCGGAAGTCGTTGAAGCTGTCCTTTCCGAATGTCACGTTGTTCATCGTAGGACCACGGCATACCACCCGCAAACTAACGGACTCACAGAGCGCTTCAACCGCACACTCGGCGATATGCTCGCGATGTATGTGACATCTGATCATGACAACTGGGACCGGGTTCTTCCATTCATAACGTTCGCATACAACACCGCGACACAAGCTACCACGGGATTCTCACCGTTCTTCCTCCTGTATGGACGCGACCCTTCGCACACCATTGACACTCTACTTCCATACCGTCCTGACGCTTCCGAATGCCCACCTGTCTCCGAAGCTGCCCGCCAAGCGGAAGAGTGCCGCCAACTCGCGCGCAACTTTACGTCACAGGAGCAACAGCGCCAAAAGGACAACAACGCTGACTCACGTCGAAGTCCCAGCTATTCCCCGGGATCTCTGGTATGGCTGGCTGTCCCATACCAAACTTCTGGGCTTTCCTCAAAACTCGTCCCAAAGTACGAGGGCCCTTACCGTGTTTTGGAGCAAACCTCCCCAGTCAATTTTCTCATTGAGCCAGTTTCCCCATCTGACGACATGCGCCGGCGTGGACGTGACCTCGTCCACGTGTCCCGTCTCAAACCATACCATAGCCCTCTTCTCCCAGACTCTTAGGTCGCCAGGATGGCTCTTCTTCGGCGGGGGCGAATTGTGAAGAAGAAGACGCGCCGCCGGTCAGCAGCATCGCGAACGCTCGGGTGCTGGGCTCGCTCACCGCGCGCTTCTGGTTGTTGCCATCTTGCTAGCCGGTCCTACGGTCTGTTTTCGCTGTGTTGAATTCGCAGTGTCACCACAGGTGCATACTGTCAATAAACCTCTTCGCAATATATATATATATATATATATATATATATATATATATATATATATATATATATATATATATATATATATATATATATATATATAAGGGCATAACCATTTCAACCCTGCATTTTTTATTTTGGTCCAAGAATTTATTTGTGCGTGTTTTCCTAATAGTTAGGACCTCAGAAGACCACAAACAAAAAAAAATTACACCATCTCCCACTAAAGGGGACCATGAGGGGATGCGAAGCAGCATTGGGGGGTGCACACCAAGTTTCCGTTTACGTTCACTCGGCCGTCGAAGCCAAGCGTCGGCGTCGAGCTACCACTTCCGCTACAGAGAGACAACGCGAGTCTGCGGCGAGGGTAGGTGAGGCTTTCGAGACAACTGCAGCGTCCGGGAACCGACGGAGCGACCGCACGATTCAAGCGAGACTTCCTCGAGCGAGCGCACGCGCTTATATGAAACGTGGGAGGGAGAGGAGTGGGTTTACAGTCTGCAGCGCGGGGGGGAGGAGAGGAGAGAGAAGGCGACCGAACGCCTGCGTAAACGCCCGCGTAAAGGAGGAGAGTGCGGCAGCGCGGGGAGGAGGAGATAAGGCGACCGAACACCTGCGTAAAGGTGGAGAGTGAGAGAGAGAGTAGGCGCATGAGCAGTAAGGGTGGTCAGGACGCACACCACCACCGGATTGAGCTCGGCTCTAAGACGCTTCGCACCTAAAAAATGAGGCAGTGGCGCAAGCAATAATGAATTTACAAACATGGCGTCAACCTAGGTCATCAGGGCTCAGTGGGTGTGAAATGCCAAATGGCGTCTTTATTCCTCCTACTCGCTAGAGTACACGAAATGTGAACCAACGCCTCCTTTGGCAGTGTGAAGGTCCTTCAAACAGCTTCCGGAATTCGTCGCGAAAACAGCGCTTTTCCGCCTCACCTTACCAGCCTCGTCGTCACCTGTGATGTCAGTCAAGCTTCTTTTTTCTGGCGCCCAGCTGTAAAAAATGTCACAATGGTAGTGTCGATTCTAGTGGGAATCATTGAAGAAATATTTCCCCAAGAATTAGCAGTTTTTAAATCGTTTGTGAAATGCTAGGGGGAAATTTGTGATGGTGTCAATTGACGCCACCAGGGCCAAAAGTGTTGAAACAATGGTTGTGCAATGCGTGATACGTATCGCTACAGGCATTTTTATTTCATTTTTTATCTTTTTCATTTATCGATAATGCAGTCCCAACAGACCATAGAATGTGAACCAAAGAAACATAGTGTTCTACGAAGGCGCAATAATGTGTAGAAAGAAAATACATGGCCCGGCAAATATAATACACAAGTAAAACGATAAAACTAAGGACGCGAACAAAAATACAGATGAATTAAAAAGAGAGAAGTCGATGTAAAGTGCAAAAAATTGCAACAAGCCAACAAATTCGAAGACACATTTCAAGGAGGAAATTCTGGCGTATCGATAATGCAAATTTTACATCAAACTGCAAAAAAGGAACAAATGAAAACATAAATGTAATCAACACTACTAAAGAACTATTTTAAGTATTTTTAAAACAACAGAAAGTCTTGTTTTACAATATTTTCGGTTACGTTATTCCAATCAACGGTAATACTAGAGAAAAAGATTATTTCAAGCAGTTATTTCGTGGAAATAAAAAAAATGCCCCCACCTTCCCGAAGGGAATCGTGAGAAATGCGAAGGCATTTCGCGCGCGCTTCACTCCATTTATATATGGTGGTTGTGGTTCGAAGAAGGAAAAGGCGCCTAATTTCTGCAGCCCGGTCGGGAGCACGGCGCAGCGCCTGTTTTTTTTCTTCTTTTTTTCTTTTTTTTCTTTTTTTTTTATCGCGGGGAGCTCCGCCGAGCTCCCGCGATGCGAGGGCCCTCACACACCAGAGCGCGCTCCTCCTCTCCACTCACTCTGTTTGAAGAAGGAAAAGGCGCCTAATTTCTGCAGCCCGGTCGGGAGCACGGCGCAGCGCCTGTTTTTTTTTTTTTTTTTTTTTTTTTTTTTTTTTTTTTTTTTTTTTTTTGCTTTTTCTTTATTTCTATTATTTTTATTTTTTTATCACGGGAGCTCCGCCGAGCTCCGCGATGCGAGCGCCCTCACACACCAGAGCGCGCTCCTCCTCTCCACTCACTCTCCGCTACTCCGCCGCACCACCTGCCCCGGTTTCTAGGGGCGAGGATAAGCGCGCGCGCCCGCAGCTGTTGCTATGGGAGAGGGAGTGAGAGCGGAGAGATAACACCTGCCGCGGACAACGCCAACGCCGCACAACGCCGGATGCCTGACATAGCCCGACTAAGAAATGCATTCGCATTTAAAAGTCACAGTTTCGCCACGAAGGCGAAGCAATGAATGCGATAGCAAGAAATTAGTTTGTCACACGAAGAACGACAAGCAGCTCGATACTTGCAACGCGCCGCCGCAGCACAAAGAAGGACGCTCGAAAAGGACGCATAGGTATACACAGGACAAGCGTGAACTAACGAGTGGCGCAGTTGTTACGTGTTTGTATTTGAGCAATGCGCTGCGAGCGTCCACAATGCAGAAGACGACGCTGTTGTTGCCTCTGACATGGCTCATACCCACTCAGGGGGATCGCCCAAGGATTGATTATATGATTATATGACTTTTCAACGCTGTTTGATACTTCTTTTTCTTGTAAACTGCGGCACGTGGAATGACCCCTCTGCGTCTCCTGCCATGCGGTGGCGTCTGACGCCAAGTGTGCCCGGTGTTCTTTCTTTTTTTTCCTTCTACATCATGAGTGGTACAGAAGGGAGCCACTTTTTCGTGCGCATCTCAAGGGCAGTTTTCAATTTGAAAGAAACTGTAAAAGCTTTGCGTGATAGAAAACACGCTCAAGCTGTTCCGACATCTGCGCACCGCGAGCGGCAAATGGTACATATGAATAGCTCGCCGTTATATCGCTGGCACGAGCATGGCGTGTGGCTGTGTTGGCTAGCGCAGCAGGCTGCGGAGCGAGGGGTCACTGGTTCGAATTCCCGGCCAGGTGGTTTGGAATTTTTTTTCTACTGATTAATTTTTCTTTATGCCTTTTTTATATATACACATACATATACATATCCGGGACATGACGGCGTCGAGGAGACGGCGACGGCGAAAATCAGCCGAGAGTGTCCATATAATTGATATCGCAATAAAAGTTATCAGAAAGCATGTCTTTAGCTTGTAGTATAACCCTCAGAATGAGTGATAATGTGAGAAGTGTCTATGTTGTAATGTCTAACTATTTGGTAGAAAAATTTCAGTAGGCAAATTTCATTTCTATTGGTGACTGACGGCAGCCCGTTCCGTTTGATGAGTTCAGTAACTGAAGTGCGACTATATTAATCATATATACCTATAACGCATTACTTTTTTTAGAGTATTCTTTCCAATTTTGTGGTGTTTGTTTTCGTCTATGGGTCCCAAACTGGCACTGCATATTCAGCAATAGGACATATGGACTGGTATGGAAGGAAGCGCACAGAATGAATTGAGAATTTTGATTGTCGTCTTAAGAAGAATAACTTACGTAATGGTTTATTTGTAACATCATCTGTGTGTTCTGACCATGATAGATTACTTATGAACCATAAACCCAGGTATTTATGTTCAGTGACCTCCAAGAGAGTTAGTCCGTTAGCTCCGTAGTGAAATAAAGGTGGCTTATTTGTATGTCATCCGCAGTGAGACCATATTTCAAAAATTAGGTTGAAGCGCACCGAAAAAAAACGTGGACAGTAGTAGTAGACAGGATTCCGCTGACACTCACAACTGAATCTTTATTAGTCAGAAAACGGTATATAAGGCAAATACAAGATTCATCGCGCATGCGTAACAGAGCAGGGCGCAACAAAAAGCACTTGTGTCGAGATTACCACAAGAAGTTTCTGCACTACATGTTATTTATTAGATACCACAAGCACTACGTGTCTAGATACGGGTACTCCTTATCACGCAGCATGCTCGTGGCTTGACTAACACAGCCATGTCCCCTCTTCCTGATATGATAGGATTCCACTATCTCGCGAGTCAGCTGTTCGTTATGCCGAAAAATGATTTCTGTTTCTTTTAAACACGGCGTAACGTCCGCAGTCTTTGCAGTGAGCAGCGAGGTGAGTGTTGCTTGATGCCTTTCTAGATGCGCGGTGTTCCCTGAGCCATCTTCACGCATGTTCCAGATTGACCGACGTACACTTTACCGCAAGAAAAATTTATCATATACACCACCTCCTTTTCGCATTTTACAAGCGTGTCTCGGTGTTTTACAAAGCAAATATTAAGTATGTCTGCTTGTCAACGCGTGGACAAAAACTTGCCATTTTGTTTCTTGCCGTAAAATTCACGCCTACGTTGTACCTAATGTCAACATGTTTCAAGTTATGCAAATGAGTTCTGCGGAAACCCGCAAGGTGGCGGAAGGGTTATGAAAGGGAAAATTGACAACCACCCGTTTGTAGCACAAAGCCACAAGGAAATCCGTACGGATTTCTCAGAAAGAAAGCTTCTTAGTTGCCGAAAAATTCGTCCTGGACCGGGGTCGACCAGGACGAAAAAATTCGTCCTGGTCGACCCCGGACCAGGACGAATTTTTCGGCAACTAAGAAGCTTTTCTTTCTGAGAAATCCGTACGGATTTCCTTGTGGCTTTGTGCTACAAACGGGTGGTTGTCAATTTTCCTTTCATGTTTCAAGTTGTGTGCCAACTTGTGGCCATACGGAATGACAGTAATTTTCCCGCGGTTCTTTGACTTGCTTCCAGTGGCTCCTTCTATTCTGCCCTTTATTTCTCTGGCTAGAATGGTGCACACTGAAAACATTAACTGCGTGGAACATTAACCTGACCTTTGGAATTTCTCCAACTGACTCTTGAAACTATCACTTATTAGATGATTTTTGCAAAGCTGACATGAAACATGATTTAACTATACCCCTCTTGATTAACTTGGAACACCCGGGCGCATAATCTAGCACCGGCTTAGCGCTTCTTGGGTGGTAACACCAGCAAATGTGTTGCGTGTTAAGGACCAACCTTAAATCCTAAAATTGTTATTGATTATTCTTAGGTAGCTCCTTAGTGAGGTTCAGGTCCATGCTATTCTCCTTAAACACCTTTAGAACATTCACTACTTCTCGAGAGGAATTCGTGTTGTGTGTGAATATCAAGAAGTCATCATCATACCTGACGATATGTTTAGCAATACCAGAAAGGTGCCGTTCAAGTCCCCTGTCAAATTTACTCAAATATTTCGCTAAGGATTGGCGCGACAGATGACCCAATACATATTCCATATCGCTGGATAAGTAACTTATTTTCCCATGATACAAAAGTAGACCTTAAATAGAACGACAGTAACTCCAGGAATACTGCTGCGCTGTTTCAGGATTCCTCGCACAATTCCATTTCATCATTTTCAATACATATACATTCCTTCACCGCCGCCATCAGTTTGTCGTGAGAGACAGAATAAAGCAAATCCTGAATGCCAATGCTGATAGTGTAGCTATGACAAGGATTACGTTGCGAAAAAAACTTTTGCCATTTGCATCGAGTTTTTTAGGCTATAAGGATCATTCGAAGAGAGGCCGTCCAAGTTTTTCTGCGAATAACTTTACAGCGAAACTGCATATGCCGAGTCGAAGCGGGAGTCCGGATCAGTCATGGGCACGTTACCCGTAAAAAGTAACACTGTTACAGTTACAGTTACCTAAGCCAAAAAAGTAACTCTGTTACAGTTACAGTTACCGGGTTTATAAAAGTAACTTGTTACAGTTACAGTTACCACTAAAAAGTAACGTCGTTACTTTTTCGTTACCGTGTAAAATAACGAATTTATTACATACAAAATGAGATAATTTAATAAAAACGCACAAAGAGGAACAAGGAATCCGTAACGAGAGATGATGACGTCCACTGAGTTTATTCCGCATGTTCTCCAAGGTGTATCAGACCCTGTTCGAAGAGTTTTGCGTCCGCTTGGCATATAAGTGTGCGAAGGGTTCCTCTTCAAGGGGGGGGGGGGGGGGGTGAAAGGTCACCGTCGCACCTCCCTCGGTATTAAGGCAATGTATGGGACAGACTTTGCGGCCCCCCCTCCCCTCTGAGGTGATTAAGGGGGCGGTCACTCCCCTCCCTGCCCCCCCTCGTGCGCAGGCCTATGGCTGGTCATACAAACCGTTTTTGAGTCCCTGTGTACCTCGGGACACGTGTTCGCGAAACCCAGACACGGTGCCCAAATACCGCACACCTGCGGATGATCTGTGCGGGATCATCGAAAAATGCCCCCCGCCTCCCCGAAGGGAATCGTGAGGAAATGCGAATACATTTCTTGCGCCGAGAGATTTCGCCTTCACCGACTTCTGCCATCGCCTTGAGAGGCGCCCAGCCAGCTAACGGTCGCGAGTGAGGCGCGAGCGGACGGGAGAGTGGGGCGCAGGGAGGAGAGAGAGCGAACGGCGAGAGAAGGAGCGGCGAAGCACTGCACCTACCCTCTCCTACACTCTCTCGCACCACATGCTCCGGTTGCTAGGGGCGAGGATAAGCGCCCGCGCCCGCAGCTGTTGCTATGGGAGAGGGAGTGAAAGCGGAGAGATAACACCTGCCGGCGCGCGGACGCCGCCGCGGACAACGCCAACGCCGCACAACGCCGGATGCTTGACATAGCCCGACTAAGAAATGCATTCGCATTTAAAAGTACGATGCGGAAAGGAAAGGTTCCTAAAGTCAACCATGCAACGCGTTCTTAAACGGAGCTTGTTGAACACTGCTGGACTGGGCATAGCTTTCACCTAAACAATGCGAAAGCACTAAATGATGAACGAAAGCGAGAGGTGGGGGGGGAGTCTTTTGGAGGCGTGGTTCATTCGCCACGACGCATCAGCTTGCAACAGCAACCGCGGTCCCCTACCGAACATTTATTTATGAGATGTCTGTGACTAATGGACTGATCGAAGTGCGCTCATTCTTTTTTTTTTTTTTTTTTTTTTTTTTGACAGTAGGATGCCACCTGCTAGTTCTCGACACTTCTGGCTTTCAGCCGTTTCGCTCTGCTGGTTTCTGCCACCTGTCAAACACGATTAGCTCGGCGCCTCGGACGAACCGGCACACCAAGAACACAGCTAGAAGCTCAAGTGATTAAGAGTGTATATATGCCCCCCCCCCCCCCCTCCGCAAAACACAGAACGTGACCATAGCAAGCTGTTCAGTCGCAGCTTGATTGATTTACGACGTGTGGTTTGCAAGTAAACTTCGAACACGGTCTTCTGCGGGAAAGTTATTTCTCTTAGCGACCTCTTCTCCTTAAGTGCGAGGGCAGCCCTATTGGAAATTTGAAAGGTGGAGAGGATATGGTGAAGAGAAAGTTGGAAAAAGTGAAAAGCGTGTAGCATCGGCCTTTTTCTGTTGGATAAATTGTTATAAAAACAGAAGTAACTGTAACGGTATTTTCCGTTACAGTTACTGTGTAAAAAAAGTAACAGTCTTACAGTTACAAGTTACACCAACTGAAGTGTAACTATAGTTACAGTTACAAGTTACTGAAAAAAGTAACTAGTTACCGGTAACGCGTTACTAGTAACTAGTTACTGCCCAAGACTGGTCCGGATGCAGGGTTTCAGCGCAGGCTCGTGCTACCGAAATAATACCGGCTACCCACCTCTGCTGCACTAAAAATGAAGAAGTGTTCGCGGGTGAAAACGTATGCCCATAGGCGTGCGCACGAGGGGGGCAGGGGTGCGGCCGCCCCTCTCGTCACCTAAGAGGGGGGTGCAAAATCTGCCCCATACATTGACTTAATATGGAGGGGGGGGCGCTGCGAAGAACCTTCGCCCCCCCCCCTGTGTGGGGACCCTGCGCACGCCTATGCGTATGCCCCACAGAAATTGGACAAACCGCACTACTTGCCAACGTGCACTAAATCGTCGGGAAAACGAAGGTTTTGGCAAAAATACGCATGCTGCTCAAATGTATCCTGAAGACTGTGAAGAGCGCCAGGCGCATGTGGTGAGCCTGACAAGACGGCGCATGCCGTAGCTCATGTAGCTGAAATCGAAAACTTCAAAAGAGCATAGGCTAAATTCAAAAGTACGCATTGCTGGGCGAGTTGGTAACTCATCTTAGCACGGTGGTGCGCGAATAAACGATTCACTTAGAAAGGTACACGAAACACAGCGCAAACTATCAACTGAAACTTTATTGAAACAACAACATATATATGGGCGGTTAGAAGAACACGTGTAAGCACCCATGAGAACACAAAGATTATCTCAATGACACGCTTCCACGTGTTCTTCTAACCGCCCATATATATGTTGTTGTTTCAATAAAGTTTCAGTTGATAGTTTGCGCTGTGTTTCGTGTACCTTTCTAAGTGAATCGTTTATTCGCGCACCACCGTGCTAAGCTAAATTCAAAAGGGACTTGCTGTGCCTTTCTGTACCTTTCATCAAAATCCAGTTTCACCTCTTTGAGTTTTGCTACACAGCTTCGCGGGTCATCAGCCGTCACAGAGTGGAATAGCTCCTTTATGAAGCTTCGATGAACAACCATCTTCGCAAGGTGTAAAGGCGGTGATTTCTCCTCCCTGCCTTTTGAAAAACAGGTTTGCACCGTAATGCTATACGCTGGAGGAATGTTAAATAATGAGCAGTAGCTGTTGTCGCTGAAAATGGGCTTTTAGCGAGGATTTAAGCATGGAGCATGACCACGACGTGTCTCTTGGTTCTTGCTTATTTGATTGTTTTATGTCCTTAGTCTGCTGCATGCAGATGGGTTCTGGCAGCTGCTCATCGGTGACTGATGTCTTTTTTGGTATAAAAAATGGTTAAATAATGTATTTTTGGTATATTCTGGAGCAGATACATTGTTTCTTTTGATAAATATTTCTTCATTAGCACATGCGGCAATTCAAAAAATATTTGCAGGCTTAGAAAAATGGTTAGCTTCCAAGAGCCCAATAAACGACGCTGCCAGAAACAACATACCATGTAGAACTTAAAAGGACTTTTTGAGGGCCTATTTGGTGCATATTGACGAGATTTGCTTAGCGCCAGGAAACACGCAGCACACAAGAGAGAGACACAAGGAACAAGCGCTTGTCCCTTGTGTGTCTCTCTTGTGTGCTGCGTGTTTTCTGGCGCTAAGTAAATCTCGTCAATAACATTTAGACACCTCAGCGTCAGCGATCCGTCTGCATTCTGCGTTCCAAGTGACGTCCATGAAGTCGCGTCTTATGCACACGACGGTCGCGTGCCAGCGCTGTCTTTAATTTGGCTGTAAAGAAGCCTTAGGGTGTCGCGGCCGGCGCGGTTGGTGCGTGCGGTATAGGCTTGCGTCAAGCACACAACTGCTTCGTTTACGAAATAAGCCGATCCGCCTCGCATGTTTGGCCGAGCATAAAACCACGCGTCACAGCGGGCTCTTTGCAGAGAGGGTGACATGGAAAAGCTTTCATTGGTAGAAGCACGAGGGATCTTCTTTGTGGACTCTATCGAAAAACGTCGACTACAACGTGCACGAATAAGCCGTAATTTTCATAATTTCATATGTTATTTGAAACTTCGCGGTACCTGGCCAATTCTAACTAGTTGACCACTTACTCCTGTGATCTAGGTTAGAGATCACACAAAGCTTCGTAAATATTTACTTGTCTTCATTTTGATCTTTGAAATACGGCACTGCAGAGACAATTTTGGTGACACGCTTGTAAATTTTTAGCACAATAGTTTCTTATTTGAGTTTTCATACTCGGCTCCTTGCCAACTACGCGTAGTGGACACGTGCCTCGTACAGGTAGGATCTTCATGTGCAGTTGCTCGAGTCTACGGATAAGCCTCGATTCGCACCAACCACAGCATAGGTGCTGCCGATGAGCGCACTTTATAATTGCGAGTTCTAGACCGTATTTTGTTTTCCAACTCGTACGTGCCACCTGCGAGATACATTTCTCAATTCACCTAAATGAAATCACTCTGACATTGATTGAGCATTGTCACCTCGATGTCAGTGTCTGTAAGCACGAAGAAAAATTTATCCGCGGAGAAGTGTTGTACCAATGGAATGCTCGTTAGGAGTGAAGCTCCTTAGGCCCGCACCCCGCCGTCGCCGCCGTCGAAGCTTCCTGCAACATAGATGCGGCGGCGGCGCAAAAAGACCATGAAACGCTGCGCGTGGCGTTCCGTCGCCGCCAGCGCAGCCCCCCGCCGCAGCACCGCCCGCACCCCTCTCCCTGCGCTGCGCGCGCCGCACACTCACTCGCTCAGTCGTTCCCGCCACCCAGCGCAGCAGGCGCTCTCCCCACCCGCTCCCCACCTTACCGCCTTCATGAAAGTCAGCAGCGAGATCAGGCGCATAGTCGTTTGCGTCGCTCGGAGGAACTCGTGCTGAGCCGTTGTGTCGTCCGCGATCTCCTGGCCCCGGCGTAGCTCTCGCCGATCGGCCCCCGCCGTCCGCGATATCCTGGTGCCTCGTCGCTCTCGCCGATCGGTGCCCCATCCTCGACCTCCTTCGACCGTCTCCCCATCTTTTTCTCTCTAATCTCTCTTCTTCCTTCTTGTGGCGGCTGCGCCGAGTCCTCTCCTTCCTTTCCTCTTTCTTTCTACTTGTGTTTTTCCCCCACTTACCCCTCCCCTCAAGGCACTGCGCCGTGCTCCCTATGGGGCTGCAGAAATTAGGTGCCTTTTTCCTTCCTTCACCTAACCACTACCACCACCATTTCTAAGGAGCTTCGCTTATCGGTTGTATTCGTACGCGGAACAACTGCTAGTTTTTTTAGGGGCGAAGCTACTTAGGCCCGCACCCCGCCGTCGCCGCCGTCGAAGCTCCCCGCCGCATCACCGCTCGCACCCCTCTCCCACCTGTCTCCCTCTCCCTCTTTCTTCGTCTCTACCCTCTCCCCTCAAACCGGCGAACCGCGAAACCATCGCTACGCCCTTTCGTCCGCCCAACGGTTGGCCCGTTGCCTGGGCTGGCTGGCGCTGTGCGGCGCGCGCCGCACACTCACTCGCTCAGTCGTTCCCGCCACCGAGCGCAGCAGACACTCTCGCTACCCTACCGCCTTCATGAAAGCCAGCAGCGAGATCAGGCACATAATCGTTTGCGTTCCATTTCAGTTAAGTTCGTCAAGCCGAACCTTCGCGCCAGTGAGTTAGCCGGCAGTGCGTAGAACATGTGCTCGCTTTGTTGAGTGGGTTTGTCGTAGCCGATTCCGCACCAATGTTCACTTTCTACGACAGTTTCGCTGCGTTGCGGCAAAAGAACCATTGCTTTGAGAGACGCACTGCCATTCCGCCATGTGTGTGCATCGGGAGGGGCCCGCGCGTGAACAAAGAGCCTCCCCGAAAGCGCGCGTCGTTTGTGACGTCGGGGAGATGACAGAAACTTGGGCCATAGATAGCGCGGCACGGAAGTCAAAGTGCTTATGCATTGTGAGCGACCCTCGGAGGTGATTTGCGATTTTGCGTGCAATGTTGCCGCGCCGGTGCAGGCGGCATCGTTAACTGAGGCTGCCGACAAAGGGAACCCCTTCGGCGGCGCGGATCTACGACTTAAAAGGACAACAGTGAGGAGAGGTCTCGCTTTGACTTCGCGTGGGGCGAAGGGCAAGTTGTCGGGGCTGGCGACATCCTAACCAGTTGATGGGTTAACGAGTGATGTCGTCGCGCCACGCCGGCTGCACGGAAACAGAGGCAGGCTGTAAAGAAGAAAGCCCTGGATCACTGCTGTAGTTGTCGCGCGGTGTTAGTCCAAAGATGTATCATAGAAGGCGGGCTCCAAAGGGGGCGGCCGCGATGTAGGCATAAAGTGGCCCGCCTCTTTTTTCTATCTTAAGATCGGATACACTCATTGGCCGAAATAGTGTGAGGGTTTCGAACATTGGTTCCGCCCAATATCACGACTCTTTAAAAGCGAGTGTGTGTGTGAGGGAAGGGGAGCGCGAGCCGGGAATCGGCCGCCGCTGGGCTATCTTGTATTTTGACCCCATCTGACTTTGACTTTATCTGCCTTTATAATAAACAGTTTTGTTTTGGAAGTCTGCCTCCCTGGTTGCAAGGTGTCTTCAGACGACAAGGAAAGGCAGCCCAAGTAGCGGGAAACGCCGAGCCTCCTACAAGCCTGGTAGAGAGAGTTAACTATTTCTAAGGAGAGCTTCGCTCGTTGGTTGTATTCGTACACGCAACAACTGCTAGCTTTTTTTTTTTTTTTTTTTTTTTTTTTTTTTTTTTTTTTTTTTTTTGTACAGAAGCGGTGTAGATTGCGCACCGGCTTCGTTTTATGGCACCCTGTCCGCCTCCGTCTACAACCTTGCGCGGAACAAAGCATGTGAGATGTTTTTTTTTTCTTGCACACCAGGCACTGCACAGCAAACCAAGTTTGGTGGGGTGCCGAAAAAACCACGTTGATACTGGCGCGTGCAGCATCTTTCTTGATGCGGTGAGACACTCCATGTAGATAGGGCATCAGCAAAATCTTGCTCCGTCGTCCAGAGGTCGGGTATTAGTCACCGAGCGACGCTGCTCCCTTAGGATGATTTCTGCTAAACCTGACAGGAACTGTTCCGGAAAGCCTGCCATCGTCAATCTGTGAACTTGATGAGAGAAGCTCGTTGGAACTTGATGCGAGCAAGACCTAACTAAGGTCTTTTAAATACGAAGCATTTCCTTGCGTACTGCAGGCACTTTGAGCGTTTCTATCTACGTATCTATCTATCAAGCCGCCTACGTCTGGGGGGCTCTCGCGATCACCCCCTTAACTTGGGGTAGACCAAAATTAGTATGGGAGGGTAAGATGGTTTTACGTATATGACTCGCTGGTCATGACATGAGTAACGTCACAATCTCGTTGCGTACATCGCCAAACCCTTTCCTTCAGACACGTGTGACACATACCCGTATACAACGGGCCGCGGTATGCGGGTATGTGCCACAGGTGATTGACAGTTTATATCTACCCACAGACGGCGAGAACAGACAAGGGTAATTTTAACGCAGTTGCGTTAAGAAAAAGCCGGCAGATCCCACGCACTGTGGGAATCGATGTAATGCGAAGCAGCCAGGAAGGAGCAAATCATGCTTTACATAATTTGCATGTCATGTTTTACATGTTACCACCTGTCATTTGTGTTCGCCGTACAGTCACGTCGCGATATACCAATTTTGGTGTACGTCAAGCTAGCGAACTGGACGCAAGCGCACCATGAGCGTGGCATGTAAATGGCATCGTATATCACATGCATGCCAAGATTTTCATGTTACCACCTGCCACTTATGTTCGTTATAGTCATGTCACTCAATACCAAATTTGGTGTATTCAAGCTAACGAAACGGCCGCGAGCGCGCCATGAGCGTGGAATGCAAGTCATGTCGCTCATGAAGTCATGATTTCCATATTACCACTTGTCATTTATGTTCGTCATACAGTCATGTCACTCAATACCAAATTTGGTGTATCTCAAGCTAACGAAACGGCCGCGAGCGCGCCATGAGCGTGGCATGCAATTCATGTCGCACATGACAAGTCATGATTTCCATATTACGACTTGTCATTTATGTTCGTCATACAGTCATGTAACTCAATACCAAATTTGGTGTATCTCAAGCTAACGAAACGGCCGCGAGCGCGCCATGAGCGTGGCATGCAAGTCATGTCGCTCATGACATGTCATGATTTCCATATTACCACTGGTCATTTATGTTCGTCATACAGTCATGCCCCTCAATACCAAATTTGGCGTATCTCAAGCTAACGAAACGGCCGCGAACGCGCCATGAGCGTGGCATGCAAGTCATGTCGCTCATGACATGTCATGATTTCCATATTACCACTGGTCATTTATGTTCGTCATACAGGCATGCCCCTCAATACCAAATTTGGCGTATCTCAAGCTAACGAAACGGCCGCGAACGCGCCATGAGCGTGGCATGCAAGTCATGTCGCCCATGAGAATTCATGATTTCCATATTACCACTCGTCATTTATGTTCGTCATACAGTCACGTCACTCAATACCAAATTTGGTGTATATCAAGCTAACGAAACGGCCACGAGCGCGCTATGATCGTGGAATGCAAGTCATGTCGCTAATGAAGTCATGATTTTCATATTACCACTTGTCATTTATGTTCGTCATACAGTCATGTCACTCAATCCCAAATTTGGTGTATATCAAGCTAACGAAACGGCCGTGAGCGCGCCATGAGCGTGGCAGGTAAATCATACTTTTCATGACAAGTTAGTCATGATTTTCATGATATAACCAGCCATTTATGTTCGTCATGCAGTCATGTTATGCCATACTAAATTTGGTATAAAATCCCATTAACGATACGGCCAGGAGAGCACAAAGTCGTAGGCGGCTAGATAGATAGATAGATAGATAGATAGATAGATAGATAGATAGATAGATAGATAGATAGATAGATAGATAGATAGATAGATAGATAGATAGATAGATAGATAGATAGATAGATAGATAGATAGATAGATAGATAGATAGATAGATAGATAGATAGATAGATAGATAGATAGATAGATAGATAGATACGCTCAAAGTCGCCGAAGTTCGCTAAGAAATGCTTCGCATTTAAAAAAATCACCGCAACTCCACGAAGTGAAAGATGATGAGTGGGCGAAGCAGTGCGATCGTTCGGTGTTACCGTAAATCACCCGTGACATTGCCCACTCACGCATGTAAATGAGTGACAAAGTGGTGTACAGTTAGTTATATACAATGTTTATTGGTGATAAATGGTATATCGCGTTGGGTTGTGGATTTTGTTTTGCCTTCATTATTACTGCTTTGTGACCCGTGAAATGCAGAGCCAATGGTTCTTGTATCGGATCTAGCCTGAAGTTGCAAAGACGAGGTCTATGCACGTTCCTCTGATGGTTGTTGGTTGTTTCCAGTCATACGAAATGCATCTTAGAGCGTATTGAGAGGTCATATACTGTACAAGTCAGTCGTTGTCCGTGATGTCAACGCTGACCACTTTGCCGCCGCTTGCCGAGCTCTCGCCTCCGGGTTAGCAGCTTGTTGTCGGCGTTGCCATTGAGCCGCCGCTTCCCGCGCCTTACGTTCGTTTTCATCCATGGCAGAAAAAGAATGTTCCGTAGTCGTCATCGGGTACCTAGCATGTACTAACGCGCTTATTCGTCATCGTCATCAGCGTCATCGTCATGGCGTATAGTAGGTACTACCTTGCATGTGCGGCTGGTGATGACGCAATGGCAGACAAGACTCGGCCTTAAGGAGTTTCGCCCCTAAAACTGACATCCGAAGAATGCAAAATATAAATGTCAGTGTCCCAGCAGGAATTGAACCCAAGCATTCTGCGTAGAGGTGTGCGCCGTGGAGGTTTCGACCGGCGGCGGCGTGGGGGTCGATCCGAGTCGGCGGCGGCGTCGTCGGCGCAAGCCGGGTATATCATCGGCGGCGGCGCACGGCCACTTTTCGTCGGCGGCGGCGGCGCCGGCGGCGTGGAAACCGAAACTACAAGTTTCAAAAAGCTATTTTACTGCATTTACTGCATCTTCTTTGTTTAATTAGCTGAAATTCAGGGCTTTTAACACTGAGGGCTGAGAGAACAGCATAGATATGTACTAGAAGTCAGAGAACTGGCAAACGTTTCTTAAATATTTTGTTTTTCGGCGTGCATATAGAAAAAAAAAAGAATGGGTGAGAGGGCACTTATCTCAAGTCATGTACAGTGTATTAATCATTTCTGAGGTTTCACGTACCGTGACCACGATATGAACATGAAACACGCCGCAGTGGACTACTCCGGAAGTTGCGTGCACGGTTCTTTGACGTGCAGACATCATAGTGTCCGTCAAAATGCGAGCAGCGCGGCCGGGATCGTACACGCGTCTATCGGGTCAGCATCAGAGACCGTGCCACCGCGGCACGTGGCAATGTTGAATGTGTGTTTATTTGTTCCATAAATGTGCAGCACAGCTTTTTCTTTTTTGTACCGTGGTTGTATATGTGTTTTACAAGATTCATGGCGGTAAGCTGTTGCGTGCGCGCGAGAACATTTCACGAACACGCAAGCTGCGACTATGTAGTCAAGAGTTCGACGAAACTTCGTCTGGTCAGGTATCATGATGAGGATGTTGCACTGACCAAGTCAAGGTGAAAAACACAGAGACGTTTCGGAACCCATACGGGTTACTTGTTCACACTAAACAGGCAAGAGCCGGTATACCTTAATTACATTTCTCTAAAGTAGGTTAAACCTCTTTTCGTGATAACGATATGGAAGGTACACGATCATGACCATGTTTATTTTTTTCGCTTGATATGCTTCAATCAGTTCCCTCGTATTTCGTGGCTGGGTATCGTTTATTATACAATTAAAATAATGATAATTATTAAAATAATTCAAATATATAATTAAATGATATATCATAAATTAAAATGTAATTAATTAATATCATTATTTAATTAAAAACGGATGACCAATCTCACACTGCAATGAGCAGGCATGTCTCCTCCCCCTCATGCGGCGGACGTTTCATGTTCTTTCAGCGCCCCGGCGAGGAAACGGCATGCGATACATGACGTTTGTGATTCATTCGGTGAATCTATTGACATGGCGAGTACTGCAAATGCTCCTTGATTTCTGGTTTCCAATGCTTGCACAAAATCGTGACAGCCTGACATCGCTGAAAACGTGGCAACTTCCACTCGCCTACTGTCCTCACTTTCACGGGCACCTGACATACCATGTTTCTTTTTTAACTTGTTGTAAAGGCACCTGGGGAGCCTTAACACCAAGTCTCCCCAGGTGCCACCTAATCCAGTGCCTGCACATGATGTTGTAAATATGCGTGACCCCCCCCAAAAATGACTGCCAATCGAGGCGGTGACGTCCGTTCTACGCCCGCACCTAGAGTGCCTCGATGTCCTCCTCGCCCGAGGAGGAAATCGAGGCACTCTACCCGCACCTAAAGTTCCAGCAGTACTGGGGCTCTTCGATTTTCCACTTCTGGCTACCCGCGGGCTGCCGCGGGCTGGCCGATAGTGTGGTGCATTGTAGCCTGAACAATGGGCGCCGTCAACAAAAGCCCTATTCACGGTGATTTCTCTGACACCGTGACTCCAACCAGCAGCGTGATTTCAAAAATGTAGCGTTTCTCTCCCCCCTTCTTTCACTTTCTTTTTCGGCATCTGCGAAAACAGAGCTAATCGCGAAGGCCATGAACCACCTGTCTTCGGCGCAACTTCTTTCTGAAAGGGTCCTAAGAGGAAAAGAAAAGGGGGGTTTTCTGAAAAGTACTTTTACTTTTGCCAGAGTGTTAGGAGGGATTTTCCTACTTTTTTAGAGAAGCAGAGTAGCTGTGTACGCACACCAGTGGCGTAGCCAGGGGGGGGGGGGGGGGGTGTTCAACCCTCCCCCCTCCGAAATTTTTCAATTTTGCTTCACGCACACATACAAACGCACGCACGAACATACATAAAGTATGGTTCAACCCCCCCCCCCCCCCCGAAAAAATTTTTGGCTCCGCCACTGACGCACACGTGTACTTCGTGTCGAAGGAACGCCTCTAGAACCGCTGATATATCTCTACCGAGTCGAATGCCTATGTATGTCATATAGATTTTTTTTATTCGGCAGTTTTCTCAATTATTCGATTAATCGTATGACGCTGATCTATGGTAAAACACTATCCTAAATGCAGCTTCTTCTCTACGTACATTAAAGTGAAGTGTGGCGCTTATCTTATTATAATTCAAATGATCTTCCTTAACATCCTGTACAACATGCTGAAAGGAGGTTGATCGGTCTCGTGGGCGAAAGGTGCAACATATCTTTCGTTCACATCGCGCGTTGATGAAGACCTTCCGTGCATGTGCATGATGGGAAAATATCGGGAGAAGAGGAAGGATGGGAGGGGGGTTGTTACACCCGCATGACGATAATTGTGATTAATTTTAGCGATCTGCTTTAGAAGAAACCAACGAAAAACACGGAGACAGCGTGGGAACCAACCAGGACAAGTGTTGGACTTACAACTAAATGTTTATTAAAGAAACCCACACACAGGAACCAGCAGCACATGCGTAAATAGGCTATCAGAGCTTTGTCACGTTGCACAATTCACAGTACAAAGCCAAGAAACGTGTCAAGGTGGCACAAACAGCCTATTTGCACGAAACACCAAGATCTCAACGCCACGTACACCGTTATCTAGAACCGCAAATTCTTTATCTGTGAGCAAAACTGAGGGATCACTCACACATGACACTTTGCCCCCCCCCCTATATATATATATATATATATATATATATATATATATATATATATATATATATATATATATATATATATATATTTCAAAGGCTTCACAAGTTTCACGTTTACTCTTATTTCTTCCGTTGCCAGTGGCACTCACTGATTTGAAACCAGGGGGCGCAGCCACAGTCTTTGCGGCGCAGAGGCACGTAAGTTTCGAAATTCGCTTGTCATGGGACCGTGTGTACAGCGGTAAAACGGGCCGATTCAATGACAGGCTGCGTGAACAATGCAATCTACTCCCTACGGGCACTGCTGGAAACTTACCTCTGCGCTTCAAAGGCTCTGCGCCCCTGAATTCACATCAGTGAGTGTCATTGGCAAAGTAAAAAATAAGATTGAACGTGGAGTTTTTGATGCCCTCAAAATAAAACAAGGCAGGGCAAAGTGTCATGTGTGAGGGATTCCTCAGTTTTCCTTACAGATTAAGAATTCGCGGTGCTATACATAGCGGCTCCACGTGGCGTCGTCATTTCGGTGTTTCATGGAAATGTGCTGTTTGTACCATCTTGACATTCACCATGGCTTTGTAGTGTTAGTTGTGCAACTGTGAAACGGTTCAGATAGCCTATATTTATGCATGCGCTGCTGGTTAAAATGTGTATGGGGGCTTAATTCTGTAATAATCATTTAGTTTGAAGTCCGGCGCTTGTACTGTCTGGTTGTTCTCCTTCACTGTCTTCGTGTCTTTCGCTGGTTTCCTCTCCTGAATATTATGAACCAACTCGCCCAGCAACCTACGTTAGTGATGTCCTGTTTCAAACACGATTGTGACAAATCGGCATGTACGCTAATTAGTCGAATTGAGTCCGCGGTAGAACAGGCGAAGGAAAGGCGCATTGCTCGGTTTCATTGTCTGGCGTGGAGTATCGCATTGAGTGCAGGTCAAAGTGGAGGAAACACAAGACATTATACACCCACACTTTAGGGTTACGTCCGCATTCATGTTCTCTGTGTTACTTCACACGAACTTTATGGTGATCACCATCTCGTCTAATTGTCGACCTTGCTGAATTAACTGCCAACCTATAAGTTGGGGATCGTTTCTGTTTGATAAATCATTTCATCTATTGTCCTTTTCCCTTTCTTTATTCATTAAAGGCCATGTGTTCCAGTTTTTAAACTGATTCTTTCTAAATATATATACCCCAAATAGCTAGCTCTTGCTCTCTCCATTCCAAGCCCCCGCCCTTCCCCTTTGAACTGACGTTGTTACTTGGCTTGCTTTCACAGACATATTTATTGTTATCCCAACACCAACTCTCCACACATTTTATTACTATTCAAAGCCCGCCTCATATAATACATATTATGTGAGAGGTAGCAGACTCGTCAGCCCGGGCCCCGAGTATGTCAACAGTCCTCGCCAAACACCACCGTTGCCGCTTGTCACTGACTTGGATTCGCTTAACTACGGTGAGCTCGAAAGTAGCTTAAAATTCACCAAGGAGAGCTATAAGGTGGGCTAGTTGGTGTTGATTCATCTTCAATGGGGCGCTTAGTGAACACAAACGACGCAAACGAAAAAGTACAGGTTGCGTTCGTTGCCTTATGTCCTGTACTTTTTCGTTTGTGTTCACTAAGCGCCCCATTGAAGATTAAAATTCACGTTTATTTTGAATCCAACACTACCTTTCCACATTATTAAGAACACCGAACAAGTTTTCTGGTCCAGTTATTTAACTTGAAGCAGCAGGCGAATCAATTGCGATGCGTTTGCCAAGTGGGCATAATTAAGAAAAGACCGAGTATTTACTGGTGGCAGAAGGTGTGAAATAAAGGTAGGTTTACTGAAAAAAAAATTTAGTACTTAAATGGCGCGCCGATCGCGCCGAGAGAACACGTCGGCGGCGGCGGCGGCGGCGCGCCGATCAGTTGGCGTCGGCGGCGGCGGCGCAGCGAAAACTGTCGGCGGCGGCGCGCCGACGTCTCGGCGCACACCTCTAATTCTGCGTGCCAATGAAGTATTCTAGCACAGAGCCACGCCAGGTCTCGGAACTGATTTTGAAAAAATTAGGCAGATCCCACGTACCATGGGAATCGATGTTATGCGAAGCATGCGGAGCTAAGGTGACTGGGTTGTAATTTTTTTATTGAGCGAAACGTTACGAAATGGCGCTAAAGATATGTACAAATGTTGTACGCACAGACGTATGTTGAACAGTCGCATATGTTTCACGCCTTTCACACTATCGCATGGTTCCCAGCGCACATGGGAATCAATGTACATCCCAGCAAACCCAACCCGAATGAGCTAGTTAATGACCAAGCGCGAGGTCTAACATTCCGCGATGGTCCCGATTCGCTAGACAATCCGGGTTGTGAGCATAACTCCCACCCATTACTCTCTTTTCACGAAATAGTGAAACACTATCAGCTTGGGCGCAGAAAATTCCCGCCCCCGCACCCAAAGCTCCCTAGAGCTCAATCTTCCACACTGAGAATTTTACAAACGGGATATTTCCCGTCGAGAGGAAGGTTTAGCCGATTTGCTCCGGACATCGACCCACACTGTCCGGAGTGCCATGAAGAGTATTGTTCGTTAGCGCGCATGATTTGGCAATGTTCTGCGTTACAACATGCCTCTTTTAATAAACAAGAGTACTGGGAAGAAGTCCTGTAAAGCGGCGATCTCCAGGAACAACTAAGGGCTGTCCAAAGGGACCGCGAATGGGTGGAGGACCATGGTCTTCTGGCCCCAACGTGGGTGCAACCCGCAACTACGACTCTGTAGTTCCTTAGGACCCGAATAAAGTTTGTTGAGTGACTGACTGATACAACCAGTTGTTTACCGTTGCGTAACGATGCCAACAGAAACATGGGTACTACCAATACCAGAAGCAGTAAACTGGTGTGTAGCGCTTGTGATTGCGAGGATGGTAGCCATGCATAGTGCTAAGTAAACAAACTACAGTGGATGGCGCTTAAGTATACAACTGACGTTAACCTGACATGACTCCTTCGTCATAGGTGTACACATGTAATGTTTTAAAATTAGATAGCCAGCACTGCAAGCACATTTGACGTTTCACCAACATCACGCCTTTCCAAAGCAGTTTCGAGACCTGACGTGACTCTGTGGTAGAATACTTGATTTACGCGCGGAATTCTTGGGTTCGATTCTGCTGGGACTCTGATTTCTATTCTTTGCATTCGTCAGGTCAACGCCACCGATGTCAGTTTTTCTTAACGCTGTCGCTTTTAAATTACCAATGTCAACGCCGCCGATGTCAGTTTTTCTTAACGCTCTTGCATTTAAATTACCGTTGTCTGTCCTCGCCGTTCCTGGGTAGATATAAATTGTAAAACACCTGTGGCACATACCCGCATACCGCAGCCTGTGGTATACGGGTATGAGCCACACGTGTCTGGAGAAATAAGTTTGACGACGTATACGACGGGATTTTCATATTATTGCGATAGCAATTACATGGACACTCTCGGCTGATTTTCGCCGTCGCCGTCTGTCGACGCCGTCATGTCTCGGATATGTATATGTATGTGTACATATAAAAAAGGCATAAAGAAAAAATCAGTAGAAAACAATTCCAAACCACCTGACCGGGGATTCGAACTAGCGACCCCTCGCTCCGCAGCCTGCTGCGATAGCCAACACAGCCACACGCCATGCTTGTGCCAGCAATATAACGGCGAGCTATTCATATGCGCCATTTGTCACTCGCGGAACGCAGATCTCGGAACAGCTTGAGCGTGTTTTCGATCACGCAACGCTTTTACAGTTTCTTGCAAATTCAAGACTGCCCTTGAGACGCGCACGAAAAAGCGGCTCCTTTCTGTACCACTCATGATGTAGAAGGAAAAAAAAAGAACACCGGGCACACTTGGGGTCAGACGCCACCGCGTGGCAGGAGACGCAGAGGGGTCATTCCACGTGCCGCAATTTAAAAGAAAACGAAGTATCAAACAGAGTCGAAAAGTCTAACAGTATCATATAATCAATCCTTGGTCAATCCCCTTGAGTGGGTATGAGCCATGTCAGAGGCAACAACAACGACAACAGCGTCGGCTTTTGCATTGTGACACTTGCAGCGCGTTGCTGAAATACAAACTCGTAACAACTGCGACAGTTAATTCACGCCTCTCCTGTGTATACCTATGCGTCCCTTCGAGCGTCCTTCTTTGTTGTGCGGCGGCGCGCTGCAAAGTATCGAGCTGCTTGTCGTCCTTCGTGTGACGAACTAATTTCTTGCTATCGCAGTCATTGCTTCGCCCTAGTGGCGAAACTGTGACTTTTTTTTATTCATGTCACGACCAGCCAGACATATTCGTCAAATCCTCTTACACTCCCATACTAATTTTGGTTGACCCCAAGTTAAGGAGGCCATCGTGAGAGCACCCAGATGTAGGCGGCTAGATAGATAGATAGATAGAAACGCTCAAAGTGCTTGTAGTGCGCAAATAAATGCTTCAACCTCCCGGCACCATCCTGGGTGGAGCCACCTGGCTGAGCTAGCGGGGCCTCCGGTCCCGTCCAGTCTCTACCACTTTTGGACCCAAATAAAGTTCTCACTCACTCACTCGCATTTAAAAAACCTATAATGTTCGTGAAACGTCAATCGTGGTTGCAGTGCTGGCTATCTAATTTTATAAACATAGGTATGTACTTCCTATGATACAGCCGTCATGTCGGGTTAACGTCAATTGTATTTAGGCGCCATCCACTGAAGTTGATTTATGTAGCACTGCCAACGGCTACCATCCTTGCGAGCACAAGCGCTACATATCAGCTCACTGCTTCTGGTGCTGCTATACCCATGTTGCGGTTGGCAGCGTTACGCAACTGAAAACAACTCTTTATATAAAACATATGCGACTATTCAACATATCTGCGCGTAAGACATTTGTACATATTGTTAGCGTCATCTCGTAACGTTTCGCTCAATCAAAAAAATTACAACACAGTCACCTTCCCTCCGCATGCTGGTACGTGGGATCTGCCGAAATTTTTTTCATTGCAGATAGCGCGATGACACATTTGACGAGCTTGGAATGACGGGACGTAAACCGAAGAAGGCCCTTCGCTGAGCGGGGCGCATACTGCCTGTGCGTGCGAACTGCACCGAAGGATAACTTGCGGTCAAGAATGCGCAGTTGGCCGTTCACGGGGAACTCCTTGGTGAAGGAGAACCCAGGAACAAAAACAGAACATCGTCCACATACCGAAAAGTCCTCACGACACCAAACCGCTGAATGGTCACTTGGAATCAGGGCTATGCAGGACCCGATGCACACGCCATCTCGCTGCACATACAGGACATCGTCTTGTCTGATGACGACAGAAGAAAGGTAAAGCAAAAGCAGGTCTATGAACCTGGTGATGCTTATGACTACCGAGTTCTGGAAGCGGGTTACACCGTACTCTTGAATACCCTCTCTCACTCTGTCAGCAAGAGCTGCCTGGGGTAGGCAATGATAAAGGTCCTTGATATCAGCTGAAAGTGTTTGTACTCCTGGTGGGCATGTTTCAAGCAAGTACTGCGATACTTCTGACGGCCAAGTTTGCGAATGATGAACGGGTCATTCACTTCAAGCAGGGTCAAGCCCTTCGGCGGTATGCTCCCAAATATTTATACCAGGCGCCCACGTCAGAAACGAACATTCGGAAAGGTGAGCCTTCTTTATAAGTATTCACATTGATAAAAGCCGAGAGGCATAGTTCCTTGGAGCCTTTCAGGAAAGTTCATAGCTTCGGAAGGCTACCGTCTGCGTATTGTTCAAAGGGGCCATGACACCCAATTTTCGAGGATTTGTTATATGGATTAATCCTTGTGCGTCCATAAATAAGCTGGCGAAATTTTGGTGCATTTAGTCGAGCGCTTAATTTATTATTGGATATTTTCATAAACACGCGAGTGGTCTGAGAGTCGTGCAACACTGGCGCCCTCGCGAGCCGTGACGTAACTATAGTAGATTGCTGTGCGAGCGTCTGCATACCGGCAAACGATATTTTTGCGTGGTCAGCTGCGCGTGACAGTGAGATATCTCAGATTTCTTCTGCTTGGCACTGAAATTGAACGATTTGCAGCTGCTGAAACGTTGGTAGACGACGACGGCTTCGCTCAATGCAGCGCATGACGTCACAGGCGCCATGACAAAATGGCGGTCGCCGGCGGTGGGCGGTGTTTGTAGCCAGCGACTTCTTAGGCTTGTTTTGCACAGAAATATTTTTTTTTCGTTATAGTTTTCATATATGCATAGGCATAACAGACACTCTACTTTTTTTCGCTGAAAGCTACAAATTGTTCGGTGACCGTGTCATGGCCCCTTTAAGAGTCCTTTTCTTGGCTTTGGCAGGATTGAGGTCATTTGCCTCTCGGAAATTGTCTTGCATAGCTCTGTAAGCGTTTTCGCGGTAAGCATGAAACTCCAAGACCACAAAGACGCCCCAAAACACGGCAGAACCGAGCTACTCGCCCTTTTCCGAGGCGAAGCTATAGCAGAGCGCAATGTGATCGATTCGTCCTCGAGTGCGTAGAGCATCCACCGTTGAACTAAACGGTATCAAGCGGCGGTCCCTGGCGAGGGTTGTGCAGTCCAGGCCCGTAGCCAGAAATTTTTTCGGATGAGACCCACTTGCTGAAGCCCTTGACTATTTGAAAAAAAAACTATTTTCATTATTTTCGGTAAAACACTGAAGTAAGGCATGCTGTTGGGCAAGTTGGTTCATCGATTTTGAAGACGTGTTTAAACTGCGCGAAGAAGACAACACGTAAGAAACATAGAACACGCACACACAGGAAGCACAGATTTTTTTTTTCAACTGTGTTTATTTCTTGGAAGCACAGCATTTATGAAAAAAAAAAAGTGCGCTTCGTGTGTGTGCGTGTTCTATGTTTCTTACGTGTTGTCTTCTTCGCGCAGTTTAAACACGTCTTCAAAATCGATAAAACACCCCATCCACCAAAATTTCGGGGGGGGAGGGGGGGGTAGCCCTAGCCCCCCCCCCCCACCCCCCCACCTTATTTGCTACGGGGCTGGTGCAGTCTCTTCGCAAGGACAACCCCAGGCTGCTTCCCTCTGAAAAAGAGGGTAGTTTCGTGGTCTTAGCGAACTTTCGTTAACTGATTGGAAGGGTAGCGCTAGTGGACATGGACATAAGGAAGGCACACATGCACACAGACGGAAGCGCTCTAGCAACTGGTTTTTTATTGAGTATCCGCCCTACATATACACATCGCTTTTTTCTTCTTCTTTGGTCACGTGACTATTTCAACGCACTGACGAATTCAAGAACACCATCTCTTTATGTGATGATACTATCGATGGTGTGCTGACACATTTCGCCCCTTCATTGATTATGGTCTTTGCCATTTCGTTAACTGTTCGTAGACAAGCCTATAAACGAACGAAGGTTTCTAAATATATCGTTTGCTTTTGTTTTTATTAGAGGAAGCTTTCGCAAGGAAATCGCTTTAAAAGTTCCGAGGGTGTCAAACAAATTCATGGAACCCTGGTTGCTGCCGCCAGTACTGCAGCAACAAATAAGTGGGGAAGACAGTTTTGTCAACGTGCCTTATGAATTGCTCCAAAAAAAGGATGAATACATTGGAGGCTACAGTTAAGCATAAATTAATCTTTATTGGGGCTCACTTAATGAAATAATAGACCGTCTTCGGCAAATTGTATAACCTCGAAAGGGTAAGAACGAACAAACGTTAAAGTTTTCAAGGGCTCGTTTTCTTTGTTAGGCACAGGAAAATGAATCCAGCAGGTTTTTTTCGTGGACTTTCATTCCCTATCAGTTATATCATAATTATTACACCCCAGTTAAAAACAAGTATTGTCCTCTATGCTTTTCGTGGTTTTAATGTCTGTTGGATTGATATAATGGTGTCTCAACGTAGTAGGAAATTGATATTCCTGTGTGATTACTACACATTGTAAGAATTGTCCTTCTATTCGTTTTGGTTAGTCGGCAGAAAATGTGGAGCTCATTCAAACTCACTCACGAAATATATTTTGCCCTTAGGGCTCACTCGGTGTCAAACTTTTCCTCAACCGGATTCACTCGGACTAAGACTCACCAAAATATTACTCACCCGGACTCACTCAAACTCAGACTCACGGCTCGATCTGAGTCTGAGTGTGTCTGGGTGAGACGACTCACGAGAGAGTTTGCCGACCTATGGTCCTGACTTTCCACGCTTATAACTTTCGTTAACTTTGTTTGGAGATCATTTTACTCTGTTCGGAGTGTCGTGGGAGGCAAGACTCGCCGAAATAGAGTAAGGGGTGCTCTTTTAACATGACAAGAAGTTTATTGAGGTCAATGGTGTAAAGCGGTGAAAAGCGGCTGTTGAATAAACATGGGTTTCTTTTAGGTAGTGACATCGGAGCGGCGTCAGCCTTTCAAGCGCATCGTACTGCTCGGCCTAGAGCGGATGCGGCACTGAAGAGCTCACGCCCCGGGGGGGACCTGGGGATGAGCCGATGGCTTCACCCATGACGGAACTCGCAGGCCTAGACCCACCGCAGTATGATGGGCCTTGGGGACGGCCTGGAGTTGCAGAGGTCCTATACAAAAGGAGCCGGAACACTCCTAGTTGCATCCCAGACGTTGACGGAAGATCATTAGAAGAGTAAAGATATATTGCAGATAACTATGTGCATGTAAGGTTATGCACCCAGTCAGGTGATCAGCCATGTCACCTAATTATCAATGTAATTATTTTGAGATTTTCAATAACCATGCTTTGTAATACAGTTATTAACTCTTTCTTTTTAAGTCTGACTAGTGCTCACCACGGTAGCTTGGCAGGTGAGGTGTCCCACTAAGTTCGAGTTCGCGGGTTCGATCCCCGACAGCGGCGGTCGCACTTCAACAGGGGTGAGTTACAAGAACATCTTATTGCTTTGATTTAATTTGCCGCATGTTAGAGCGCCACAGGTGTACAAAATCAACCCATAGTCCCCAACTAAGACGCTCCTCACAATCGTATTGCGGCTTTGGCATGTAAAAGATGCTGCTTCTCTTTGGCACCTGTGAAGAACACCAGCGAAGCGATCAATAATGGACATTTATTGTTTTAGAGTTGAAATACATTTCTAGAATCCCTCCTGACAAGAGGATATCATCGCTAATAGTCTTTCTTTTTTTGCCCGCGATATGTTCGGCAAACTTCAGTCACGATGAATTTCGTGATATGGAACGATAGCTTAGGGCCGAGTCTCCACTTTTCCGGCACTGACACCTGCTGTAAACCGATCCGTACGAATGGCAGTAAAATACAGGTGCGCTCTATATAGAGCAGGCTATAAAACTGGATAATGGCTTCGGCATCATTAGGACCCCTGTATCAATTAGATGTAAGGTTCGGCGGCGTTTACGCTACATCTGGAGATGGCGCCCATCGGAAGCCGCGTTGGATGCCGTATGGTTAGAATTTAGAGTGATAATTGATTTTCAAAGTATGTCTAATATTATATTCGATTACTGGGCAACCGCCAGCGCGAAACGACACCGTCTTTTACTGGAGATTTTACCGGAGATTTTAACGTCGACTTTAGGGAACTGGCAAACCATTGGTTACCAGTCTTCGCCCTACGGCCTGCGTCTCCGTTATCTGTCGTAACTCGCACTCATCACTGCCCACGTCAAGAATCCTCCTATTTCATTTTCCTATGCTGCCCTCTGCCGTTTTGGTGGGGCTTTGGTACGGGCCGGCACAACCGGTATTGCCAGAAGCAAAGCCTCCGAGATAAAGAGACGTTTCGCGACTTCTCCGCTAGGGGAAGGGAGCATGCGCTAATAATAATAATATCTGGGGTTTAACGTCCCAAAACCACCATATGATTATGAGAGACGCCGTAGTGGAGGGCTCCGGAAATTTTGACCATCTGGTGTTCTTTAACGTGCACTGACATCGCACAGTACACGGGCCTCTACCATTTCGCCTCCATCGAAATGCGACCGCCACGGCCGGGATCGAACCCGCGACCTTCGGGTTAGCAGCCGAGCACCCTAGCCACTGTTCCACCGAGGCGGACCGCATGCGCTAGGGCATCGTGAATAGGCGGAATGTTGGTGCGATTGACTACATGTCTGCCACGGGGAATTGAGGTGGTGATTTTCTCTCGTTACGTCTCGTATCTCTCGGCGTACTCACCACCGATCACCTTTCTGCAGAATCGACAACTAACTACACCGAGCACAAAACTCTCAGGGTCCGTTGTGAAGCCACCTCAGCCGACTCGAAGGCGAAAGCCATCTTTTTTCTTCTAAGTCGACGTATTGAACCTGCCACGCCCCCCCTCCGAAAGCATTCCGCAACTAACGGGGTTCTGCACTGCCTCTAGCATCGGAAGCATTGCAAGCTTCCGATGCTAGAGGAACTTCACCTGGCCTCCGTGATCGGCCCACCTTTCACCAAGCGAGGATGACATGTGATGACGTCACACATTTTGGCATCTGTGACGTCATTATGATGTCATAATGTAACGTCATCACGTGATGATAATTCCTTGCTTCACTGGTGCTGACGCCGCCGATGCGGGATGCCGGCGGTCAGTTTTCGGGTTTGCTGAGGATCTAAAACTTTCACCTTAATAACCCATTTTTAAAGAAATACTTTCAAAAATAAACAGTTGGCAGTCTGCGCTGGTGGTGTTCTGAATGTTTTCTTTCTCGTGTCCTCATCTTCTCGCGCACACATCTTCTCGCGCAGTTTAAGAAAGTTTGTCGCAATGAACCAACTAGCCTGCCAGAACGTACTGCTAAAAAAATACGACATGCTCTTTCATTCCAGAGCAGCTATGCCACGACGTCCGTATTTTAATTTCAGATGATGCTAATTAAACTCGATCATCCAGTTAGGAACAGTCACACTAAGGTCTGTGACGTGAAAAAAACACTGTCTTGTTGGGGAGACTGGCATGCTAGCACTAAAGACGAACGGAGGCGTGCGCTCTTCTTTCGAATACATTTATGTGTGTTTAATGTGACACGGAAGCCGTAATACATCGAAATATATGCGCCACTATGTTAAATTTCCGTCATTGCGATACATTTCCATAAAGATATCTGCAACTACTGTCCAATTTGCATACTTTTGTTGCATTTTGTTGCCTGAACTGGACACGCAAAGCAGAAGAGTAGGTCTGAAAACTAATATGCATAAAACTAAAGTAATGTGCAACAGTCTCGGCAGAGAACAGCGCTTTGCGATAGGTAGCGAGACACTGGAAGTTCTAAAGGAATACGTCTACTTAGGACAGGTAGCAACCGCGGAGCCGAACCATGAGAGTGAAATAACTAGAAGAATAAGGATGGGATGGGGCACATTTGGCAAGCATTCTCAAATCATGAATAGTAGTCTACCACTATCCCTCAAGAGGAAGGTATATAACAGCTGCATCTTACCGGTACTTACCTACGGAGCAGACACCTGGAGGCTTACAATGAGGGTTGAACTTAAAACTGAGGACGATGCAGCGAGCGATGGAAAGGAAAATGATACGTGTAACCTTAAAGGGACACTAAAGCGAAACAATGATTTGGTTTAGATTCACAAACTGCACTCTGAGAGCTCTAATGCCATGTGTTTCACTATCATAAGTTTCATTATTAGCGGAGAAAATCAAGGTTGAAGTTTTATTTTTAAATTTGGCGCCGATATCTGCGCGCGTGCCGTCAGAAATTCCAAATGTATTTTCGACATTGGCTCGATGAAATTTTCTGAAAATTCGTATGCTAGGTCTATGGCACCCACGGACGACAATGCACCTCATTTTTATCAATTAGAAGCTATGTAGGACTCAGTAGACGCCTTCCGAATCTATGACGTCACGGTGTTTGGTGTGGGAATCTCAAGGTGGCGTCTCCACCCGCATTTTCTTTTCGCGTGTTTTCTCGCTTACCAAGCGTCGTGTCGCGGTAAGAGTGGTGTCTTCGGGATTGTGAAATTGTGCTTGACTAATACGCGAAAAATCGTTTTGCCCTTTAGTGTCCCTTTAAGAGACAGGAAGAGAGCAGAGTGGGTCAGGAAACAAACGGGGGTTAAGAATATCATAGTTGAAATCAAGAAGAAGAAATGGACATGGGCCGGGCACGTAGCACGTAGCACGTAGGCAGGATAACCGCTGGTCAATAAGGGTAACTGACTGGATTCCAAGAGAAGGCAAACGCGTGAGGGGCAGATAAAAAATTAGGTGGGCAGATTAGATTAAGACGTTTGCAGGTATAACGTGGCAGCAGAAATAACAGGCTTGAACTTGGCTGTAGTGAGGTAGAACTTGACTAGAACTTGACTGTAGCGAGGTTGAACTTGGCTTGAACTTGGCTGTAGTGAGGTAGAACTTGGCTTGAACTTGGCTGTAACGAGGCTGAACTTGGCTTGAACTTGGCTTAGCGAGGTTGAACTTGGCTTGAACATGGCTGTAGTGAGGTAGAACTTGGCTTGAACTTGGCTGTAGTGAGGTAGAACTTGGCTTGAACTTGGCTGTAACGAGGCTGAACTTGGCTTGAACTTGGCTTAGCGAGGTTGAACTTGGCTTGAACATGGCTGTAGTGAGGTAGAACTTGGCTTGAACTTGGCTTAGCGAGGTTGAACTTGGCTTGAACATGGCTGTAGTGAGGTAGAACTTGGCTTGAACTTGGGTGTAACGAGGTTGAACTTGGCTTGAACTTGGCTTAGCGAGGTTGAACCTGGCTTGAACTTGGCTGTAACGAGGTTGAACTTTGCTGTAGCGAGTTTGTAGCAAATTGGATCTCCATCTCTGCCTTATCGTCCTCAAATCTCCCCCCCGGAGTACTCGTCTTTGACAAGGACTGCAATGCTCTGATGATGGCTCAGAGGCTTCGCAGCCGTTTCTTGGGCTAAATGTTGCTCATTTATTTTTAGTGGGCCGGTGGTGAGTAGTGGGATTTACCCAATTTTTGGGGCACACAGTCGTTTGCGATGATGATAGTTTCGTGATACGACATACACGGAACAATTTGCTTGACAGCTTCGCTGTTAGACATTTTTCAATATCGGCGGTGAATATGTTGACAGATTCTGAGGACACTATGCCGCGTGGCAGGTTATCCCATAATTTTATAACGGACGGAAAGTAGGAATTCTTGAATGCGTTGCAACGTGAGATGAAAGGCCAGATACTCTTGTCGTGGTTTGTTCTGGCGGAGTGCTGGTATGGTGAATTTAAGTATTCCTCTTTGCTAATATTAAAGCAGTCATGATAAAGGAGACAGAGAAATTTCAATGCAGCAGAGCGCCACCGGATCGACAAAGTTTGAATGTTTCCAAAGTTTTAAGTTTGAATGTTTGCGAACTTTGAACGTTCCTATGCGTAAACATCACTAAAAGCTTCGCCTTTACATCGATTCCCACCTACAGGTATGAGTGCAATTTGTGTGCAATTGTTCTGCTTATGAAATAATGTAACTCATTTTACGCCCGAGTCTACAGTTTACATTATAAGAAGGCATAAGGAGTAGCCGGCGCCCTGTTTGTGCGTCAACATCTCCTTACATCACGTGAATAAAAAAAATGTATGCCCACTGATTACCATCATATTAGTATGGAATATATTGTAATAAAAATTGTCCCAATATTGTATTAGACATACTAGTGTCCTTTATTTGAGATTACATAACATTTTTGTCTGTAACCCTAATTGCTAAATTGAAACGTGTCATTTACGAAAAAAAAGTATTAAATTCGGCATGAATTATGATAATTTGCTATTACAAACACTGATACCCACGCACTTAATTGAACCTCTTGTCAGAATACGTTCTGTTCGCAAATACCAGTATAGGGGATGATAAAAGCAGGCGCATGAAAGAGGGGTCGCAGGTAACGACACGTCGGCAGGACTCCACGTCATCGACTTGACTACTTGGCTACTGTTTATACTTATGCCTGTTGTAGCTGTGTAACGTTAAAGTCGAAATACAGGGTGTTTTAGATGTGAAGCATCTTATGGCGGAGCTTAATCCGGTGGTGGTGGTGGTGGTGTGCCGCGTGGCCTCCCTTACTGCGCATGCGCAAACCCTTTCAAAAAAAAAAATAAAAAACCTCCTCTCCCCCCTCTAGGCATCCCTCCCCGCGGCAACCGCACCCTCACTGCGAATGCGCCTCCCCTCCTCTCTCCCCTCCTACGCTACCCCCCTCTCTCCTCTAGGCATCCCTGCCCGCGGCGTCTACACTCCCCACTGCGCATGCGCGTCCCCCCCCCCTCTCTCCCCTCTCCTACGCTCCCCCCTCTCTCACCTCGCGACGCCGACGCAGGCAGCGTCTGCTAGCGAGTTTCTTGGTTGAAAAAACCGACTGCTCGCGCTGCACAACCGTTCACTGGCCACCCCGTATATATGGCAGTGGATCTTGACCTGCAAGGTGGTGCCGGTGGGATATTTCTCCTGTGCGTTGTTGAACAATAAAAATTCACAGCGTGCGCGTTAACTAAAAGCGGACTGCGGGTCTCTGTGTCCAGTCGGAGTCTTCTGTCTCTCATTGCCCATTAGCAGCGATTGGCATGTGCCAGTAGGAAACACCGCTCCATCACTGCGTGCTTCGCGCCTCCCCAGTTTTCTCTCCTGCGCAACGCTGCGATGAGCGCCAGCGTCAACGCCGCCGCCAGTGTAAGCGTTAGCGCCCGCTGCTTCACATCTACACATGGCTCCCTTTAGCAGGAGATGGTGTAATTTTTTTTTAGACACTACAGATTTTCTATAAAAGTTCTATGGCAGTAAGGCCTCTGTCGTCCTCGCAAACGAACTCTACGCCGAGACGGAAAGACTTTGCCGCGCCTATAGTTACGTTCAAACGAATGATTAACAAAAGCTCGTCAATCAACTTTCTTAATTATTGACATGAGGGCCGTTTTTTATGTGGCAGAGTTGTATGACGCGACAACTTATGGCAGGCCTTCTTTTTTTTTTTAATCGCGAAGAACGTACGTAATTTGAGATAATAATAATCGAAATTCACGACCAAATAGGCAAGTTGGGCTAGTTGGTGCTCGTTCATTTCTGATGAAAAACAGCGCACAAGAAACGCAGACAAGGAAGAGACACACAGCGCTGTGTGTCTTCCCTCCCACGTGTGCGTGTGGGAGGGAAGATGCTCCTGCTGTGATTCGAATAGTGCAGTTGTAGATGTTCCTTCGTCAATCACCATCGTTAAAACAAACGCTACATTGCGCTCCTCTGTTCTAAAATATAAGAAACTAAAAAAAATTACACCATCTCCCACTAAAGGGAACCATGCGGGGATGCGAAGCAGCGCTGGTGTTCACTTGTGTTTCCATTTGTTGTTTCCGTTTGTATGTTTCTGTGTATGTTTGATTTGTGTGTGGAGTTGTGTATCAGCGGTGCTGCTTGCGCTGCTGTCACAGCTTACGTTACCGATGCCGCTACAACTGGCGCCAACGTTGACATTCATAGCACCGTTGCGAAGGGGGAGTGCAACGGAGCAAGCTCGCGTCGCATTATATACGAGCGCACAGCTGCGCCGGAGAGAGAGAAACGGGAGAGGAGAAACGAAGTGGAGGCAGCGCTCACGCCACCTCCTCCCACCTCCTCGCGCTCATGGGAGGAGAAGGGGGGAGAGTTCGCGCATGCACAGTAAGGGTGGTCAGGCCGCATACCACCGGATTGAGCTCCGCTCTAAGCTGCTTCGCATCTTAAAAAAAAACAGTTCGAAGCAGGCCCGTACCCAGGGCCTGCTTACACGGTGCCCCAGCTATATTTAGCCAGGGTTGAAAAATATGCCGAAGCACTCTACGACGATGCGACCAAATGCATGTTGCTTATTTTTGTCTGGAGTAAGTCACACTATATATTTGTTTTAGCATAATTTCCTAATTACGCATCAGCGCATGATTAATCAACCCTTTGTGGGCCAGCGGGACACATACGTCCCACTTTTTCTTCTGCAGAAAAACTTTTCTCCGACATCAGCTGTCGCAACTAGCGCAACGCTTAGTGGCTGCTACCTCACCTATAGTCTATGTAAGCTAGAGAAAAATTGTTTTACCGCGGTTTCGAAAGGTGGCAGTAGTGGCGCAATGCGTTTGAAATTCGTTCAATTTTTTACGGAAGCTTCCGAATTTTCGTCCCGTTCTGATAAAAAAAACCGTCATTCAAAATGCCAGATACTGTATTCTTGTCTTTTTCTGGTTTTCTAGAGAGGCAATTTCAGCTCCCAGTCATCATGCGTTTATGTAGATTTGCGTAGTAGCTTGATTGAAAAATGCATCGAAACACAGTCCTCTGCGAAATTGCCAAGCTTTTTGGCAAAAGAAGCGTTTGTTGAGGGGCTAGTTGGTATGACATAACTTAAAAATTGAACTGCGCTAGAGACGGGACACCAGAAACGAAGTGGACAGGACGATCGCAGTCCTGTCCACGCCTAATTGTGGATAACAGTAAACGGGAATAATTTTCTTGATAGCATATACTTCTTGAGAAATGGGGAGATGTTCAGGGACAACATTAGCACTCAACCATTTCGATAGCGGTAGAAGGGACAGCAAAATTGACAAAGAATGATTTGTGGGTATGGTGAAGCAAGCTTTACAGGAACAGACCACAGCCCTGCGAAGGCTTGTAAGGCGAATGTGCAGGTGCTGTTCCGCTGCTGGAAATAAGATGCCCACACTGTTCCTCTGCACACCATCACAAGTGCTCCTCTGCGCCACTTGTTACGGCCGTTTCATCCCAAATATTCTGTGATGTAATCGCATGATGGTACCTTCATGAGAGAGTGGGACATATATGTCCCACTCTTTTCCAGAAATGTACTGGCTTGATTTTGATGAAATTTGTTTTATACTATTTCTTTGTGGTTTATATGCATATACCACAGGCAGTTTTTATAACATCATGACAGAAATATAGGCTAACCTACAAAGGGTTATTTAACTTATGAAGCAACGATGCTACCCAGAAATTCTATGCAGAAAAATTGTAGATCGCTTTGCAAAACGATCCAATTAGACAGTTTCTAACTTTATATGTTAATTATTAGTGTCTTTCTGCTTACTACAGATGCCCGCGAAATAAAAAAAATACCACGTGACATGCCTGCTTGCGTGCCTATATAGGGACTATATAGGGGCGCAAGCGAGCATATAGAGGGTCTTTAGGTGCGCCATCATTGCAGCGCTCGCCCTAACGATCCGCGTACAAACGATATGCTTCCCTCGCGACGGTTCATGACAGGGATAAGCAGACCCAGCGGTTATCGCTGGTGTTTCCGCCATAGGAAACTCTATGCCTGGTTGCCGCTAGCGAAACGTGCGTCACCGCACAGCCACCACCATCGTCGCCGCCCTGCCGATAGCACACCCGGCCAAATAGTGTGGTCTCTTTCGTACGGAACGTTTGGGAGCGCTGCAATACGGCACGCAAGCGGGCATGTCACGTGGCCTTTTTTGTTTGGTTGTTTGTTTGATTGTCTTTTTTATTTCGCGGGCATCTGTAGTAAGCAAAAAAAAAAAAAAACACTAAATCTTAACAGACAGAAAGGTAGAAGCTGTCTATTCGGATGTTTTGCAAAGTGATCTACAACTTTCTCATAGTAACTTTTTTGAACAGGTTCGTTGCTCCGAAAGTTAGGCAATTAAACATACCTAATTAGGCAATTAGGAGACCACAAAAATAGTGCGACTTACTCCAGACATGCATTTGGTGGAATCGTCATAGAGTGCGTCGGCATATATTTTAACCCTGGCTAAAGATAGCTGGGGCACCCTGGTTTCTAGGTGCGGTGCAATATTCACAGAAAAGTGAAACAGATGCGCTTGCGAAACGTAAATAAAACTGCTTCGCATGCACGTCTGTATGACTTTTCTGTATATATATAGCGTGCGTTTTCTTGAACCAGACCAACAGCTGCATTTTTATTTTCAATAATATTCCAGTAGTTTTAAATGAAGACACATGAAAG